>PVJC01003651.1:0-21899 GCA_004026665.1 Murina feae | reverse complement strand
GTCAATGAAACTTTTGATAAAGCAAAATCTCCTTCACCTTGTATGGCTGGAGAAAAATGTCATGTAGGTTAGAGGCGCTGAGGCCAACTCTCCTCTCTAGGTGTAGAAATCACTGTCCTGTGAGTAAAGACTATACAGAGGCTCATAGTCCAGATATGCTTAAACTTCTCAATTAAAATAGAACCTTCCTTTCCTTAAGCTACTTCCAGTAGGATGGTTCTGTCACATTGCAAATAAAAATTCCTCATTAGCATGCTTTAGATAACTGATACTTATAACTTCATGTTTCTCTCCTTATTCTGTATTACCTTCCTCTAACTGACATTACTTCAATTGTGTTAATTACTCTTAAATATGAACATTTTCCAAGGGTCCTAATGATATACTGTAACCAAACAATACAAAAATAACCCACAAGCACATAGTATATGGTAACTGAGAGATTTTTAAATACGTTAAAACTCATTTAGCTTAAAATATACTAATAAAACATTTAACATACATAACTTCTAGAAATAATTATAAATGCTAATGATTGGGAAATAAATTGGTTTGCTAATGAATTTAAGTTTTACTATATTTAATCTAATACAAAATTTAATATTATATTTGAAGTTTTCTGAACTCAATTATTTATTTCTGATATGTGAACTTGTTCAGTAGAATGTCACTCTTAATAGAAGAATACTAAAAGGGAAAAAGTGTAAACGGTATATATGGCGAAGCATTAATATAAATACGCTGTCTCCAGAGAAAAATACCATTGATTTTTCTTGCCTTGAAAAATAATACTTTTTTAATAATGTAGCATAAGTTGAGCTACAGCTAATTATATAAAAACTTCCATCTATAATAAATCCTTATTTAACATTGTTATAGTATCTGAATCTTGCCAAACCAGGATTTTACCCATATTTTAAGTAATGTAGCTTTTTCAGCTTCAAAGAAAACACATTCTCTGTAACTCCCATTATGTTTTTTCCTTGGGATGGAGGGTGACACAGTAATGAAATGAATTATATATTGAAAAGAATATATAATAAGTGTAATAAGTTGTTACCAAATAGCCAGAGGCTACAAGTGCCAGTGCTAGACAAATTATGTACAGTCTCCAAAAATAAGTATGAAGGCAAAAGATTATTCATGCTACCCATTTCAACAAGATTAAGGAGGCAAAGCTGAGGAAGTGGAGGTCAAAAAAACTTCAAGAAGTCATGTCATATGCTTGAAATACCAAGAGAAAAGGGATGTAAGAGTAAAGCATTAAGACAACCAGAAACCAAAATTGTATGCATTATCATAGTACTCGAGGCCTGGAGCATGAAAATTCATGCACTGGAGTGGGGGGGAGGGTCCCACAGCCAGGCCTGCCCCCTCTCCCAGTCTGGAGCTCTCAGGTGTGGGAGGCGACTTGAAGATAAGGGGAAGGCAATGCCCCATCACAGCTCTGCTGCTGCTGCCACTGCCAGCAGCATAAGCCTTGGCAGGCCCTGGTTACCTGTGCCTCAGGTGTCCCTGCGTGTCTGGGCAGCCAATATCCGAGGCTTGCCTGTGCCTTGGGCAGACCCTGGGCAGCTGGGGGGCTGAGGGGACTGGGGGACTCTGGAGGCAGGTGTGTGGAGTGGCCAGCAGGCCCGGCCTTGCCATGCACCTGCTGCCCCAGCAGGGCTGATGAGGGGACTGGGTGCCATCATCTTGAGGTTGTGGCACTGCCATCTTTGAGGGCATGGCAGTCAATTAGCATATCCCCTCCTTATTGGCTGTGTGCACAGCATCTTTGTGATGGTGTGAGGGTCAATTAGCATATTCCTTCTTTATTAGATAGAATGCTTTCTTCTCGTATTATGTGTTTCTTAAAGTCTCAAGCATCCTATAGCAGGAGCACCCCTTTTTGCTAAAAATAAAAAAATAAAAACAAAAAAACAACAACCCACAAATTCTTGGTTTATTGTAGATCTAGGAACTCAGTATCTTTGGGGCTAGGGGAACATGAATAGTCGTTATAAACCCTAAAGAAATTCTTATTGCATTTACTCAGAGCTTAGAGGTGACAAGTCAGCTGCAGTGCCCCAGTTTTGCACCAGCCAGCACTCTCACACCCTCATGTTCATGAACTATCTTTTAGAAACCAAATTTGGTTCTTTGTACACAAACTGATGAAAGTTAACATGTGTTATATCATTATTTGCCTATTGTCTTCGATTGTAATAGAATAATTCAACATGTATTCGACTATTGATTTGCAATTTTCCCTTATTTAGTAAAATAGAAGAGGGATATGAAAATTTAAAAACAGTGTACATTAAAAGTATTGATAATTTAACCTCATTCTGAGTGTTACATTATATTGAAAAAGTAAAATGAATGACTAAAATGCATGCTAAAAATGTTTTCATGTCTATGTTTAATAAGCAGATATATTTGGTAATTTCATAAAGCATTTGATTCCTGGTATTTAAAATTCCTGTTCCTTCTACAATATCGATGACATTGGACAAAGGTGAGGAACAATTTGTAAAGTTACTCTGGAGGATAAAACCAAAGACAATACATGTCTTCCTTAAAGCTCACAACATATTTAATTTGATATACCAATGCAATGTAGCACAAATTGCAGTTATTATTAAAAATTGTTGATTGAGAACTGTCAAGATTACAATTGTCCTTAGACAACTTTAGGTCATGATTTATGTGACAGATAATAATAGTATTTTAGTTAACATATGAAATTTTGTACACTATAGTACCCTTGTTTCAGCTTTGTCCTCTTATCTTCTTTGGATTTTGTTATACAAAGATAACTAGGATTACTGTTGTTTATTCCACTTTCAATTGGAATGCTTTTGGTAGTAGTTGAGATATAAATCAGAAATAAGAAAAGAAATACTGATATTTTAAAATGCAAGCTTTGAAAGTACACATCAATTAATTTATTACAAAATATTATTGCTGAAAACTTACTAGTAAAGATATTTAAATGTAAAATATTAGTAACACATATTGAGATTTGATTGATAGGTAACTATAAATTAACTGAACCATATTATATTTTAATTGTTCTCTAAGCATAGTGAATTGGTTCACATATACACTGCAGGGGTGGTACATTCCGGTTATAAAATCACCAAAATTGGACAACATCTCTCCTATCGCCAAGTCACTGATCATATTACAGTGGCAGGGATTTTCAATATTATTTTGCAAGTTTAAGCAGTCCTGTGGGTTTCTTTATCAGATTTCCAATAATTTTATTTAAGATGAAATTTCAACGCTTGCCACAAAAGAATAAGGATTGTGAAGGAGAAAAGCAGATTAAATTTACTAACTCAAGGTTTGGAATAACGGACTGTGTACCCATGCGACTGCAAGCTGGCTATCCCTTGAAAGTGGTTTTAAACAGCATGGGCCCACTTATATGAAGGTCTACTTACACATGCATTTTTTTTCAATAAATGTCCTAAATCTATTTTCTCTTCCTTATCACTTCCTTAAAAATATTTTCTTTTCTTTACTGTAAGAATATAGTATATAATACATACAATGTACAAAATGTGTTAATTGACTGTTGATGGTATTGGTAAGGTTTCCAATCAATAGCAAGCTATTAAGTAGTTAAGTTTTGGGGGTGTCAAGGTTTATTCACAGGTTTTCAACTGTGCTGAGGGTTGGCATCTCCAATTCCAGTGTTGTTCAAAAGTCAACTGTGCTATCCACAAAAATTAACATGAAGGAATTAAAAAAATTAATCCTTTGTGGATATATTTTATTATCTTCTAAAGAATAGGATTCTTTGCTAAGGGAGAAGATGCCTGTGACTGCAAAGCAAACACCAGAAGCATAATCTCTGCCTGACTGTTGATAAGTGCTGTTAGCTCAGGCTCTCAACCCAGGGCATTTCAAATGTGACGCCCCAATGCCCCATGTGTCAAATTTTATAGGCCTCTGTGGTTGTCGTAAGTGGAGGGTGCTACAGGCATCTAGTGCGGAAAGTGTAGGGATGCTACTAAATATCTTACAATTCCAAGATAGACATCCATAACAAAGAATTCTTGACCCAAAATGTCAACAGATCAATGATGAAAAACCTTGGTCTAGTGTTTACCAGCCTATGCCTCCTTTTGTGGATTTATTTTTCCCTGACCTCTGACCGGGCTACTAGTCCAAAGATTTTGTGGTTAAGAACCACAAAGATATCTATTAGATCCCATGACACCTGTGGCATTTCATTTTTTTGGTCCAAAATTACTCAAACCCCAAACAAACATGTAAAAAGGTAAAAGCAATTGTGAGTTCTTTCTTACTTGCTCTTTCATACACACATATACACACACATACTTTTTTTGTTTTGTATTTTTAAGAATGAGAGAATAAACTGTTCACATATGAAGAAATATTAAAATTTCAAAGTGCATTTATTCGATTGCCAAGTGTTATTTCTAGCTCCTGCAATAATAAATGGTAGCGAGAATGTATAAGATTAATGAAGGTTGCTTAAAGACCTGTATTTTCATGCAAATTTCCCTAAATTACATTAACTTCAAGGTTCAAGCAGTAAACCTGGAGAAGTAGGAATGTGGAGACAAATGATTATCATTTCCTTAGCTGAAGGGTTGGCAAACTACAACCCCCAGGCAAGTTCATCTACGGTCCAATTTTGTAAATACTTTAAAGATCAATAACATATCCATTCATTAATGTACTGCCCATGGCTACACACAGATTTGAGTAGTTGCAACAGAAACTATATGGTCAATAAAGTGTCACATGTTTACTCTCTGGCCCTTTAAAAAATAAAATGAAAAGTGTGTAACCCCCGCTCTAAAATAATGATTTGCAAACACCGAAATGCAGCTCCTCTGGCCACAGGAAGTCTGAGGAAACTGGTCTGGAGCCTGAGTGGGTTCTTCTTCCCTCGTCAAGTTTCTGAGTCTGTTTGCCAATGCTGAGGACACTTTGCAGTTTGAAAATCATTGACTTAGATATTTAAGTGCCCAATAAATATTGGTTTTGATGATGCTGTTATTAATGGTGACGACAGTGATTAAACCCCACTGATAAACGGAACAATTAGATAGTTAAGTTCAGAAAACATTACTAAGCACTTGATATGTGCCAGGTGTGTACTGGTGGAGTAATTACATGATTCTTTGTCTAGAGGTGGCCATATATTTTTTTTCTTTTTTCTAGGATGAGTTCTCTTCTTGTTGACTTTAGGGGCATACAATGGTTAAACATGTAGTCTTGACAGGGAATTATCCATGAAGACATGAAGTAAGCCTTATGCATCTCTTCTTGCCCCTTTTATTTTTAACATATATTTAGAAATCATGCTATTTTTTAGGAATTCTCTGTTAAGCAGATTTAAAACCTGTTTCTGGGTTAGGCCCTTGCGGATTTTGAACTGCTCTTTTTGTCCTTTTCTGTGTAATTTATTTGGTATGCTTGTTATCGAGATAAGAATGCTAAATCATATAACATATGCTTTGAATGATTTCCCTCACTAGGGATTTCTGAATTTAAGTGGATGCACACAGAGGAGAAGAAAAAGAAATGGCAATGTACACTGGCTGTAAGAATGTATCCAAAGTTACAGGGAAATAGAAACAAAACGTTATCTATAAAGAGGCCTTTATTCTAATACACAGCGGTGCAATGTTTTATAAAACAAGATGAGATGCTCAAGTCCAAGATCTCAAGTATACACTAATCCCCCAAATTGTTTCCCCAAACCTCTACTCTTAGTGTTTTGAACTCAGCAAATAGCAACCACATTTACCCAGTTGCTCAATACAAAAAGTCTGGCAGCATCTTCAATTTCTCTCTTTCTTTCACTTTCCATGCCAATCCATCATCAGTCCTGTTAGATAAAGGCCTGAGCAATTCAGCCCTCCTACCACTGCGATCCAACACATGTCTCTTGGGTTACTGCACCCGTCTCCAAGTGCTTTCTGTGTTTGCAGGACGCCTTCCCTAATGCCTCTCCTTCCATAGTTTCTAATCGTAGCTGCGTTTAACAACCTTTAACTTTGCAATTTATGGATTGTACTTGTTTCCTGGCTTTTCTCTACAAATGTTTCCATTATTATTTTGGGCGGTTTCAAGGAGGAAGAAGAAAGAAGATGGCAAACTATGGTTCTGTGGTCATTCAGTATGGGATATAGTTGAGTGTTTTGATTACCGTGAAGAAATTATTAACCCAAAATAATATAATATAATCAAATTACAGCCCTAAAATAAAAATTATGCAACCCACTCTCTATATAACATCTCTCTCCACCTTCACAATTAGAATAAACCCAAACCTTTACCCTGAATCATCAAGTCCTAAGAGACTCGACTGTGTCTACTTCTCTGGCCTGTGTCTTCATCTGACTTTTCCCTTGGTCCACACCATGGATGCTGACCTTCCTTCTCTTCTCACAGGGTAACTCAGTCATTCCAGCCTCTCTAGTCTCTCTGCTGGGGCTGTGCTTTCTCCCAAACTTTCCTGCATATATTCCTCCCAAATAGTTTAAATGGAGCTGGAGGAATTTTAGCATGACTCTTTCTGTGGAGGTAGCAGGAGGTGTAGTATTTGTACTATTACTATTGGCTTTATGTCTATACATTGTAATGTCATTTTCTCAGATATTTCTTCCCCTTCAGTCTCCCAGACATCCATTATGGAACGTCTTATTTAATCTATAAGCCTGCTTCATTGAGGTATAATCTTCACACTATTATAAGTTTTCAATTGAATGGCATTTGGCAAATATACACATGACCTACTTGTTTATCCTCATTTGTGAATGCATCTTAATAGTTAAGTCTTAAAATTACATACTGTGAGTTATCAACTTAGTTCCCTTCTAAAATTGCTTTTGCTATTTTAGACCATGTACACTGCCATATATATTTTAAATCAGCTTATACATTTCTACAACAACATGTTTGAGATTTTTTATTGAAATTCTATTTAAGTGTACAGGTCTTAAAATATATTTTATTAAAGGCATCCGTACCTTAAGAGTTTCATATTTTGTGGTATTTAAAAAATCCAATTTGTATGTATTGATTTTTTGCATAGATATTATCACCATTTGTTATTTGTTTATTAGATTATTTTTTACTTATTTATATTGCTTTCCCCCCCACTGAAATGAAGTTCTATAACAAGTACCTCTGTATTTTGATCATTATTAACTTCTCCATACTATAAAAGGACTGATGTATTGAAACAACTTAAGTGTTCTTTTATGGATGAATGGATAAAGAAATGTGTGTGTGTGTGTGTGTGTATATTTGGAATATGTATATATGTATATATATGAAAAATAAATAATAGTACTTCCTCTCCCTATGATTTATAACTGTTAAGTCATTTTATTTAAAAATTAACATAGACCAAAAGACAGCAAGTATTCTGCACTTCCTGCGTTTTTCTATAAAGAAAAACACATCAGTATTGCTATGGCTCATTGGCTAAAGATGGAGTGAATTTGTTTAGTTCTTAAAGAAAATGTCTACATAACATTATTATTTATTATATTAGTCTCTGTTCAACTGGGTTACATGAATTAATTATAGCCTGAAGAAAGATATCTAAAAACAAAAAATCCTGAAATTGTTTCCTAAAACTTTTAGAATTTACAGCTTATTATTTCACTCCATCACTAATAACTGCCTCTCCCTATTTATTTCCTAAATATATTTTTATATCTTCTATTTTTAGGTAATATTTTTTAATTATAACTTTGGAACTGGTTGTCTGAGACTGTTGATACTGAGATCACTGTTTTATGAATTTACTTTGTAAGGATATCTCATTTTTTTATTTTAAAAAACATTTTATTTAGTGATTTCAGAAAGTAGGTCTTTCTGAAGCTCTGCCTGCTCATGTCAGTGCTTAAGATGTCACTGGCCGGGGGAGATAGAGGAGGGTGAGGGGGGGATGAATGGAGATGGAAGGAAACCTGACTTGGGGTAGTGAAAACAGATAATGTATTATAGAATTGCATACCTGAAGCTTATATAATCGCATTAACCAATGTCACCCAAATAAATTAAAAAAAAGATGTAACTGTTAATTATTCTGTAACTACTCTATGCTCAGCTTTAATGATATTTCTTTTAGGTGTGTGAGGTGGCTATGAGGATGGGCTTGTACTAACACAGATATAAAAGCAAACCTTTCAATATTTATTTTCCTGATGCTGGTCAGCTATTAACAAGACCATACCTCCATAAGTTATTAAAAGGTTCGCATTTCGCTAACTCTCAATCGAAATATACAACCATCTTGACTCTTCAGAGCAGTGACCTTCAACAGCATGTTACTCAGCAGCGCCCAGGGTAAATGCCAAGTGATGAGGTATCCTGGCTACAGAACGCAGTACCAGCTTTCATTTTCTTGTTCTTCCTAATAAAGTGCTATGAATGTTCTGGACATTTTGTTCTTTTGGTTTCATGTCCAGAGGAGTGGGGCAGAGGGAAGGATATTAGCTATTGGGTCCAAGTGACTCGTCCCTTTTACTTTCTCCGCTGTCACTGTGATGAAAGGCAATCAAGTAAAAAGGTGCACAGCCAGATGCCACACAATCCCTACACAACCAGCACCGAGTAGAGAAAATCAGGGACATACTTAACATAACTTCTGCTTTTGCTACCTTGCCCTTGATATTTTACCAATGCAACCAATAGTCTAGGAATTCGGGCTTCCTCGTTAATGTTAATCAATATTCCCGACTCTTATCTCAACTCCTTGGTATCTCCACCACATCTCCCCAATAGCACCCTATTCTAGAGACCAATCTATCACTATTAACCAATTCCTGTCCTTGTCTTCTGTCAGTACAATATCATAAATATTCATTCAAGGCCTAGTATTATAACATCACCACGTTAAATGCTGGTGGCAAAAACAGCCAACTAACAGAGAACTTCTTCCATGAAGGAGCATATGTTGAAATGGGGGATAAATTATTTCAGTATAAAAGGGAAGGGATAAAATAAAGGAAAGAGCTCACATTAGATTAGTGAATGAAATCTTTCAAATTCCCCAAGCAAAGTCTTCGTCCCAGGCCAATTAAATGGAAATCTCTAGGTGTGAACAAAGGCATCAAAAGATCCCTCAGTCCCCTCGACGATCAAATTTGCAAACAAGATTGAGGACCACTGAGGGTCAGCTTACCAGGTTGCTGATTAGCCTAAGATACGGTAAAGGCTTTGTGCACAGGGATGCTGGAGCTAAGACATGAGGGATATGTGCGCTAACTTGGCCATGGAACACAGATTGACCATTCTAGGTATAGAAATAACATGAGAGAGGCATGGCCCATAAATTCATCAGCTTATCTGAAATGTTAACCACATTGTAATAAATGAGGTTCGTAAATAATTCTTGTGTTCTTTTCTTGATATTTTTACAGCATTAGTCTCTGGATATTATTAGACAAAAATGTGAGAGAGCTATTTAAATGATATGACATAGTATGTAATCTCTCCCCCCCCCCCCCTCTATATATATGCCTAAGTGACCAGCCAACAAGCTGACTGGCTGGTAGCTATGCCATACACTGACCACCAGGGGGCAGACACTCAATGCAGGAGCAAACTACAGGCATGGAAACATGGAACAGACTGATGAATCTCAGAGGGAAGGGGGAGGGGGAAGGACAGAAAGTGATAAACCAAGGATCTTATATACATGTTAGAGCCTGGGGTCCCTCAGCCTGGCTTGTGGGGATTAGGCCAAAACAGGCTCTCTGAGATCCCCTGGGGGGGGCCCAGATTGCGAGAGGGCACAGGCCAGGCCGAGGGACCCTATGGGAACACGAATCCATGCACCAGGCCTCTAGTAGATGCTATAAAAATTTGACTTATTGCACAAACCAAAAATATTTTTAAAAAATAGTCTTGAGATCCTTCCAATTATTGTTATAAAACAGTTCTAGACTATTGTACTTTATATCAGCATAAAATAAATTTAATTAATAACTGGATATTGTTGCTACAGGGCCAGAAGGAAGATAAATAATCTGCACATATTCACATTTTTACTCTATAGATCTGGGAAACACAAACTTGGGCTTTTAAATAATTTTCTGTTTATATACATAGATGGTTGGTTTATATCCCAATAAAACTGAGTTTTTGTTTGTTTTTCCTGTGAGGAACAGAGGAAGTATTTGTAATGTGAAAACTTTATTCTTCTTGCTAATGTACTTAAATACATTTACTTTGATCCACCTAGATTTTTACAGGGGGAAAAAAAGGTATTTCTTTTCAGAAAAAAAAAAAAAAAAAAAGAATAAACCATAAATGATTTGTGAATAAAATTTCCCAGAATAAATTTCTTCATGTGACCAGAACTCTGCATATGTCATAAACTTAAATCTTTACATATTATTGTATAGATAATTAATAATGATTTAATATTTTCATGTGCTTCATCCTGTGATTTTTAAGCATCGAGAAACAAAAAGCAGTTCAATAAATGGCAATACTTCTGAATATCTTGCAAACCAAACTCTGTCTATAGCCCACAATTACAAGGAGGCATTCTAAAAAAAGAAATACTTTTATTTTGTTCATTTGGAAGTTCAGTGTCAGGTGCGGAATGCCAGGAATTTACGTGACAGCACTAGATGGCGCCCTGCATCCTGAACACACGTTAGAAACTTCAGGAGAATGACAGTTTTGAACTTGGTGTTACCATGGTGACCTGCTTGGCATATTCTGGTTGCTTTTCCTTAGGCCATTTCCCCTCTATTTTTTCTAAATACATGTATTTATTCTTTTATTAACATGGTATATATTGTGCCAATGGAAAAGGTAATAAGAAATGCAGTAATTACCTTCATAATCACTGCTATGTGTAATGCACTATGCTAGTAGCTGCTAAGGGGGTGAAAAGGAAGTTTAAGCTATGGTATTTGTTATGGCTGATTTTCAGAGAGTGTGCAAGAGAGAAGAATATACAGAGAGAAAGAGGGAAAGACCAGGAGGAATATCAATGTAAGAGAAACACATCAACTGGTTGCCTCCTGCACGTACATGCCTGACCAGGGCCTGGGCTGGGGAGGGGCCTGCAAACGTAAAAATATTTTATCTTATTAATTACTACATTTAGTATATATGTTCTATGTTGATAAACTTGTATGTTTTCCACAAAACACAAACAGACTCATAGATACAGAGAACAAACTGAGGGCTGGCAGAGAGGAGGGAGCTTGTGGGAATAGGTATAAAAAAAAGGTGAAGGGGTTGTGCAGTACAGATTGTGAAGGAATTGTGAAGTATAGGTAGTTACACTATAGTCACAGAAATACTAAGTTCAGCATACACAATACAGTCAGTGATGTTGTAATGACCATGCATGGTGCCAGGTGGGTCCTGGAAATATTCAGGAGGAATGTTTTGTAAAGTATGTGACTAACCACTATGCTGTATACCTGAAACTGATAAAAATAATAATATTGAATGTAAACTGAAATTGAGAAGAGAATTTCTGTTTTCCAGTTTGGAACTACTTTGAGTTACAACGCTACAAAAATTCTTATACATGCTTGTTTTATCTGTATTATTTTTATATACTTGGTTTTTAGACATAGATATTAGATAAGACCTTCTGACAATGTTACATATCTCTCTTCAAATCTGTCCTTTTTCATACTTTGTTTTTCTCCTGTTTGTGCTTCAGTTTGAGTTTTTTCTATGTACCTATCTTGGAAATTAATTGCTAATCATGCTTTCTGCTCTGTCTAAGCTACTGTTGAATCTATCCATTGAGTTCTTGATTTAACATATGTTGCAATTTTAAAATGTCTATTTGATTCCTTTGTGTGTATGTGTGTGTGTGTGTGTGTGTGTGTGAGAGAGAGAGAGAGAGAGAGAGAGAAAGAGTTATGTTCTCTTTTGAATTATTCCATCTTTAACATATTATTCATTGTCATTTTGAGGCCTTTATCTGCTATTTTCAAATCTGAATCACCTCTGGGTCTTTCTTTTCTATTTTATCTCTTATCAGTTACTTTACTGCTTAGTTTAATGTCTCATAATTTTACACCATATTCTGACCAGTAAAGATAACCAGAAACACATCATTCCTTAAGAATGTTAAAATTTGTTCTTTTATGCAATAAAATTACTGTTGATTCTGTGTTACAATTGGTTTTAGGTTCTGTTAGAGTAGTTCTCTGTAAGCTTTGTTCTTATTTCTAGCGTGTGGCTTCTAGGGCACGGCCTCCATGGTGTCTCAGCTGAAAGCTACGAGGGTCCACAAAGCTTTCTCTACGCCGACTGAGCTGGAACCTTAGTATGTCCTCATCATATGTCTCTATCTTCAGCCACTCAGCACTGTTCTCTGACGGACATGCCAGAGGCGTGGTTCAGGTGTAAGAAGTTAGAAGTGGGCCCACCAGCCAGGTGAGCTTTTATTCAGATTTTCAGTGTTCCTTCACAGTATCTTCCTCCTTTTTGGCATTCTGATCCCAAATCCCAGTAACTTTAGTAACTCATACAGAAGTCCCTGTTTCCTCCTGCTTCCTGTTGAGCTCTATTTTCCTGAATTATGGTTTGGAAAATCTCCTTAACGAGACAGCGGAGTCTCTGCATTGTATGCTGTCAATACAGAAAATCAATAACTCCCCCCCCCCCCATATTTTTGTAGTGTTCTTTTTTATAGCAGCAAAGTAAAGTTAATATATGACAGTTCACCAGAACTAACACTATAAGTTCTCTAAGAAAATCTAATTTGTAAGTTTTAAGCCATAGAGGATCTATTATGTGTTTTTCCCCCATTTTTTGTTCATTAATTTTTGAACAATTATAAATGCACCACCTATTACTTGCAAATATTAAGCCCTGTGGATACAGATGAACAAAAACAGATATGGCTCATGTCTTCATGGACTTGGAAAGGAAAATACCCATTAAATAATTAAACCGACAGAAAAGTAATTAATCCAAATCTTATAAATTGAACAAAATTAGAAACAGAAGTTCCTATGATAGTGCATAACACACAGCCTCCAAAATCAGTATAAAATCAATTTAGCATAGTTTCTTAAACTTACCATAGAAGTGCATGCATCTACAGTCCTGGTGCAGCTCTCACTTAAATAAATATGGGGCAGCATGTTTCTTGCAACTGAGAGTACTATTTTAATCTTTGTAATGTGAAATAGAAACAGGAGCAGAAAGAGAAATATTCACCTAAAGACTGCAAAAACTATGCTTCATCCATTTGAAGGAAGAAAGTAAATATATTTAGGTGAAACGCTGCCTATGGGGACTGAGAGGGACACATGAGTTCCCAATTAAACATCAGCTTCTCTTGAGGGAAACACAGTTCTGTATAAACAATCTTTTGGCAGATGTTTTCAGAATGTCTGTTACTCGTTGAAAAGTGAATTTTATTATATGAAAATGATAAGCATTTTCCAGAACAACTGAGCACAGAGCCATTTTCCCACAACCTCCTCTGCCACTATTGACAAGAATAGAAATTTGATACAAGGTTCACAGGAAGGTAAAGAGATAATCTACTTAATGACTCACAGGGAACATTTTAAAAAGGATTTGAACCTTGATCCATTTAGGTATTCCTTCCATTACTCCTCTACTATTAATGGATGCCTTTCTTGAGTATTTTTTTCTTAGACTAGCTCTGTGTTGGGGACATGAGGGTACATTACAACTGGAGTCATGGTTCCTGTTCTCAAAATAAGCACTATTTTGAAAACGCTGAGAGGAATTTTAAAAAATGAATGCTACCTATGAGTTTCTAAATTGTGTGACACAGGCAGTAAGTGTAAGTTCAAAGAACAAAGAATGGAAAGAAGAAGATTATGTGGCTTAGTAATGTCCAAAAGGTTTGTTTGTTTAAGCATGTAGGAGCAGGGATGGCTCTAAGCCACATTAGAACTTGGTGGAGGTTGAAATGAGACAGACAACATTGGTAACGGTTAGTCATTCAGGCTCTGATCTGGAAGGACCCAGGCTCTGATCTGGAAGGATTCTGTTGTGGGGCGGAGAGTAGTGCAACATTTGCTCTCTATCCTAACACAAAGTACTGAAGAGAGGCCCAGTTCAGGACTCTTGTCCTATACGGCATTCCTTCATCTGTTTCAGAGCATAACAGATGAGTCTAATTCAAAACCCCTCAGGAAATATTTATCAGACTGGTGGGTGACACTTGCAGTAGCTTAAGGTCTCCCTGCCAGGTACAACTGAGATTCCAACCAGTGATGTTTGTGACCCTGGAAACAAGAATCCTAATTTCATCCTTAACTATTTTGTGGCAGACTTGGAAGTCTCTTGGTGTGTGTGTGTATGATTTTTAAAAAGGGGTATTAAGACTAGAGGTTGAATATTATTATGTATGCTAGTGTAAGAATAGAAAAAAAAACCAGAAATGTTCCAGAAAAAGTATAAATGATTTGTAAATAATTCATTCTATGTGTAGTCTTCCCTGGACCTCCGAGTGAATCTCTGTGGTTTGATGGGATAGGTGAGCTCTGAAAAGCTGTATTTAAATTTCTCCAGCAGATTAATAAAAAAAAAATCCCTAATCACATGTGATTGAACACTGTATACAACAGCAAATGCATCTATAGAAATTATTTTGGTAAACGGAATGCTATGAACATCCAGGTCAAAGATTCGAGTGGATTCCCCTCCTGGGTTTTGGTGCGAGTCTCTGAGTACAGAGTGAAACGGAAAGCTGTGCTGAGACGGGGAAGAGATCAAGCTGCCACCAGAGAAAGACACTCAGAGCTTCATGGTCCAGAGGAGCTTAAATCTCCGGCGTTTTCATGGTGACAAGGCGCGACGACTGCTGCCCCACCCTCCGCTCAGTGGTCTTTGGGGGCTCGCAACAGGCCAAATAAAACCAACGTGGGGCCTTTTCTCTGAGCTGCTTGTAGAATCAAGCAAGCACGACTAAACAGCAGAGTGAGCTGGCACTGGAGCTGCAATACTCGGAGCTCGTTTCCTATGTTCGTTTTCTTTAAATCTCGGTTGTCAGCTAAGCAACCCTTTGACTGTGACTGTGGGAAGCCATCACTGAGCACGCAGGTATCAGAACGGAGGAGTAGACGATCAGCAACGCTTGTGTTATCCTCACCCAGAGACAGGAAACTATGCCAAACACTCATCTGCAGGCTTCAACACATTAGCAGAATCACTACCATTCGCAATTTTTCAGAATTATGACTTGCCACTCTGCAAATATCATAAAACCTTTCATGGATATGCCCATATATACTCTACCATGAGCACTTCAAATGGTGATATGATTTTTTAAAAATATCTAATGGTTACAATATATGATTTTAAAGTATCTAAAATATTTCCAAAATGTAATGCAATATATACACCGCAAAATTAAGGCTATCCTGAATGGAATCCACTAAAAAGTGTAAGCATTCCTTCCATCCTGCCTCCTATTCCTCCCTTCCCCCATAATTAATTATGTAATATAAATGTATCCTTCAAGAAATATCCTACGGCATATACAAACATCACCTTTTACACAGTAATAGCCTCCTATGTACACTTTTTGTCTTCACTTAACCACATTCCTTGAAATTAATTTCATGTCAATATATACAGAACAGCCTCATGGCTTTTTAATGATGACATAATATTTTATATTATATCATAGATGGATATATCATGATTTTTTTCAATGGGTCTCATATGTTTTGAGAGATGAATAACTTAGGTCGCATCTAGTCTTTCACGTTTACTTCTAATTACAAATTGATATCCTTTTACATATACATATGAACATATCTGTCAAATATATTTCTCAGATTCAATGTTCAAAGAAGATACAGTTAATCTATATTCCCTCCAGTGAGCATATAAGAACAAGCTACCCATCACTGGTCTCCTTTGCTTCTCTCCCTGTATATTCTTCAATACAGCTTTCATCTGTTTTGTTTTACTTCTCTACTTTTTCTCTGACTACCAACTCTGCTTCAGAATCATCAGCTCTCTAGATCTTGAGCAAATATACTATTATCTTAATACCCTCCCGATGGGAATAATCATTGATAGCTCAGAAACCCCAAGTGTAGAACTTTGAAAGCAAATTCTTATTTGTTCTCTGTTGCTTGCCATATTCTTAAATCATGAAAACGGAAGTAAATTCAACAATTTGGGTTTAGTTTAGTTTACTATTGAATGTCATTTAAATTTTTGTATTATAATCATTCTTTGGGTTTTAGGGAAAATTTAATTTAATAATTGAAGTGACAAACTTCAAGTATTTAAATTGGTGAATGACTCTCTCTTTAATGCATTATACTAGCATTTGTTTCAACTGCTTGTTCTTACTGGAGGCTGTATTGACTTTAGAATTTCATTCTCTATGTGTGAAAAGGAATAATCTTTCCTAGCCTGGAAAGATAAAAGCATCTAATTTGTTATACCTGTGTATTGATTCACCTAAACAAGCAAGTAAGCAAAGAGTAGAGAATTTAGTTTGTTGCTACATACTATGGAAAATGGGACTTGCAGGTAAGGAGCTACTTTCTCTCTTATAAAAGTTAAAATCTTTTATAGAAATTGTAATCTTTGTGTCAGAGCAACCAGGGGATTAGTTCTCAAAATTCATGTGCAAAATTTTACTGACTGAATTATGTGAAAGAAGTGGAAAAGATACTTACTCAACTTAAGATAACTGCACATAAATTTCATTGATAGAATTTTCTTAGCTCTGTGATATTTAATCTCTCCTGGCATATTTCTTCTTTTTCCAACCATTTCCATAATGCCATGAGAGTTGAGTGTTCTATCAGTCAGACTTCAAATAAAGAATCAGAACCAGTAGCTGACTATCTTTCCATAACTACCTAATTATCTATCTATCTATCTATCTATCTTCTATCATCTAACTGATTTATTGCAATGAATTAGCTCACACTATTATTCCGGGGTATCTGGCTAAGGAAGCCTGAAGTCCATGGGGCAGGCAGGTGGCAGGAAAGGGAAAACAAGAGTAGGCTAGAACCTCATAAACATGAACAGACAATAAGGAACATCTGGGGGAAATGGAGAGAGATTGCAAAGCCAGAGTCTCCGAACTCAATGAAAGGATAGACCCTCTTTTAAAGAGCTTCCAACACTTTACTGGTAAGTCAGAGCAACACAAGTTACTATCCCTTTGGATTAATTTAGTCAACTGATCAGAGGCAAATCCCTATCTGCTCTTTGTTGCTTGCTGTATTGTTAAACCATGAAAATGAAGGCAAATTCAGCAATTTGGTTTTAGTTTAATGTACCCTTTAATGACATTTTAATTGCTGTATTATAATAAACAGTGTCTAGATTTATATTTAATTGCATAACTGGAGGAAGGAATTACATATGTTACAAAATGGTTGCTGAGTCCCTCATATTCTCTGTTTAATGGAACCATCATGGAATGAGACTCCTGGGCATTGTAATTCAGCTTAACCGTGTTGACACATCACAAAGGCATCACAAGCATAGCTTCTATTCATCCATAATAGTTCCTTTGTTTTTTGATAGTTATGTTTTGAAAGCATATTTTAACATAAATTAAATATTCTACAACCTCCAAAGAGTCATTGAGTGCAGGAAATATTTCTAGGCTCACACTGTCAAATATGGTAACCATTAGCTACACGAAGCTATGTAAAGTTAACTTTAAATCAATCAGAATTTAAAATTCAGTTCCTTAGTGACTTAACCACATTTTAAGTGCTAAAAGCTACAAATGTATAGTGATTACAATGTTGAACAGCGCTGTGTAGAACATTTCATCATTAAAGAACATTTCATTGTATGAGAATATGTCGGCAATCTATTCTGAGAACTACAAGAATATTTATTTTCTTTGTTTCACTTGAAATTGTTTTTGGTCTTTTTTCCAAAGTGTTCCCAAGTTTTTAGATTAACCATTCACATAAAACTTAAAGTGGCACCAAATAGAAATTTACTCTATACAAAAAAACTGACTCATTACAATGAATACACACTCTGGTGCAGCATTGGTGGTGGTGGTGGGCATTTTATAGGTGGGGGAAGATGATAAGAGGGAATTATTTGACCTTTACACTCAATTTTGATATAAACCTAAAATTTCTCTAGAAAAGTCTATTGATTTTTTAAAATCCTGATAGTCATTGCAAATATTCTTTGAAAAATATCAGAATCACAAAACGTATAGAGGAACTGAATAAACATTTTTTTTCCAAAGAAGAAAGAAATACAATGGACAACAGATACACAAAATATGCTCAACATCACTAATCATCAGGGAAATGCAAATCAAAACCACCCCATAGTAAGATGTCACCTCACCTCTGCTATAATGGCTGTCCTAGATAAAATATAAGTATTGGCAAAGTTGCGGAGAAAAGGTAATCCTTGTGTTACAGAAAAACCAGAGAAGAACCAAGCAACGCTTAGAGAGATGGAGTTACATTTATTACGCGCGGGCCCAGAGGAAAATGTTTCTCAAATTCTGGGTGAAATTACACAGCAAGTTCCTGTATTTATATGATTTTACCTTCTTTGTCTCCCAAATATGGTTTTTTCCGGTTCCCTTTGCTAGTTCTTAAAGGGCCCTATGTGCTGGGGCTTTGAGACCTCAACCAAAGGCTTGGCCTGACGCCAGCACTGATAACTTCATCTGGAGAAGGTTTATGGCCTCTCTGAAATGGGAATAGTCTTATTTTCCTTATTATTTAAGCCAGTAAGCATTTACAAAAGCCACAAATAGCAGGGTTAAAACTCAAAGTTTTTATATAAGATGGATGCATCACTTGTACACTGTTGGTGGGAATGTAAATTTGGTGCAGCCACTGTGGGAAACAGGCCGTTTCTCAAAAAACTGAAAACATAACTACCCTATGAGTCTCCATTCTCAACTCAGAACATACATCCAAAGGAAAAGCAATCGGCATCTTGAAGAAGTATCTCCACTATCAAATTAATAGCAGCATTATTCACGATTTCCAAGACACGGAAACAACCTATGTCTATGTCTATGGACGAATGGGTAAAGAAAATCTATCCACATAAACATCTCTGTATATACAACACTATATCTACATGTTAAAACGTATAACCATATTAACATATATAATAAAGTACACGTGATACTTGTATATAGGAACATGTATCTATGTACATATATTGTTGGCACAGTGACTGTGGGGCCCCCTCCTAAGCACCCCGGGGCATAAACCTAACCAGGAGGCCGCAGAGCGAGGCCGGCCTCCGGCTGCTGAGCCGCCGCCCCTCCCGCCGAGGCTTCCGCGTGCTCTTCACCTGCAGCCACGTGCGGAGGCTCCGCCAGAGCCGACCGGGACGCACGTGGCGCCCACCTCCCAGCCACGAGCAGGCAGGCTGCGCCCCAGCGCCGGTCCTGGACGCCCCTCTGTGCCGAGGACGATCTCGGGGCGCCTCAGCTGTGGACGTGGAAACCGTGCCCCGTGAGCACCCAGCGGCACAGCCCCCGGGGGCGCCGCGCGTGCAGCGGCCTCACCTGCCGCCGGGAGCGCCCACGGGCGTCCGTAATGGAGGATCCAACATGAGCCCCACCCGCCGGCCTCCAGCCCTCACTCACCCGTCAGGAAGCTCCTTGCGGCGAGGTCACCGCGCAGAAGAAGACGTGGCTGGCGGAGGCCTGCGCCCCGCTGCGGACAGTGCCAGGCGGGCGGCGGCCCGGGACCAAGCGCGGCCTTGCGGCGCCGGAAGGAAAGGGCCCGGCGGCGCCCCGCGTGCAGGCGCCCATGGGCAACGCTCGCTGCGGACGGCGGCCCCGGGAGGACAGACGGCGGCCCCGGGAGGACAGACGGCGGCCCCGGGAGGACAGACGGCGGCCCCGGGAGGACAGACAGCGGCCCCGGGAGGACAGAGGACCCGAGAGAGCAGCTGAGCGGGGCTGTGGCCTTCGGTGCCTGGACCCGGCGCAGGGCAGTGCGGCGGAGAGGACCGGGCCTGCATCCAGGAGGGCATCTGGGCCTCACAGCAAAGCTGTGCTTCAGGGGAGAGCTCCAGCCCGGGATCCGTACCCAACCGAGGTAACGTAGCTGCTTCTTTCAAATTACATGGTGGTGAAAACACAACGTGAGATAGGCCCTCGGCGTTTTACGTGCGCGGTACGATATTGGTAACTCGGCGCAGTGTTGCTCGGCAGAGCTCTTGGAAGTATTACCATTCCCCACCGCCCTGCCCTGGTGACCGCCGTTCTGTTCTCTGCGTCCAGGAGTCTAACTCCTAAGGCGTCATTGGTGGAATCAGACAGTGTTGGTTCCGTGACTTGATTTACCTAGTCTAATGTCCTCAAGGTTTACTCTTCTTTTTGTATATGGCAGCGTTTCCTTCTTTTTTCAAAAAGGCTAACATTTCCCATTGTATGGACATACTATAATTTCTTCATTCATCTATCCATTATATGGGTTAATATCATTCATCTGGTATCAAAAATAAATGGATGAAGCCTGCCACCTAGGTACATGCCCTTGACTGGAATCAATCCCGGGGACCTTCAGTCCTCAGGCCGAGGCTGTATGCACTGAGCCAAGCCTGCTAGGGCTCCTGGGTAATATTTTGGGTAGCCTAAATATGCACTTTCTTAAAAAAAAAAAAGACTAATTGGGGATGTTGTGTTAAAAGCAACGTATATTATAAATGAAACAAAATCAAATACGCAAAACCTCAAAATCTTTAAAAAAGAGAGATTCTAAATATATTAATCCCTAAATATAACGGCAGGCAAATTAATACAGAAGTTAAATATTTCTGACATTGAAAAGTCAATGCAAACAAAGCATGCCTATGCTATCATAAAATATTTACATAATTATTAACGAGGTAATTTTAAAATACCAGCAGATGTAACATCCATTAAATACATTAACAGGGTTACTTTGGTGAGAATGCTACAAAATTGAAACTGCAGAACAGTGTTACTGACCTCCAAAAATCTTTCTTATACTTTTTTTGGAAAACATTTTCAAGTATATTAAATATTTCAAATATATTAGGTATATTTGTAAATATATTTCAAAGAAAATATTTTCTTCTCAATTGAATAAACCCTTTTTTCTATCCTTTTCTTACCTTCTTCCTTGCTCTTTTTTTTCCGCCTTTTTTCTTATTCACCTATGTTCTGTATTTTCTTCCTAGGAAAGAAAAGAATTGCTCTCTTTTAATTAAAGCGTTGTCATTCATTTGATATAAGGTCCTTCTGCATCACCAGAGGGTTAAAATTTATTAGTAAGCTTAATAAATTTTATTAGCTCTGAGGTACTTTTCTGACTTCATTGAGATCCACTTCTGGCTTCTTAATATTTGTGCTAAAATGTTCTTATACATTAATCTTGATTATTTCCCCGGGAGAGACCAAGTAATTAATAGTCCACTTAGTTTCGTAGAAGTATTACACTGATAACAAACCCCAGTTGTGAACAATCATTAATGCCCTTTACAAAAAGAAATAGAATATGAACACCACTAGCTATCTGCAAATCTTCATCTGTTTTTGGCAAAAATTCTCAGAACATGTTATCTGTATGTGGTATTTTTCTAATGTTTCCCCGTTACTGGCTTGAAACTCTTGACAAATATATGTAACTAGGGGCCCGGTGCACGAAATTCGTGCACATTAAAAAGGAATTAGAGGAAATATGTTAATGTTGCTGTTTGCCTTTTCTATATAAGTATGAGAGATGAAAGGAAATGAGTAAAATGTATATGAAAATAATATATGAATTTATTAATAAACAATAACAAAATGATATAAGAATAACAAAGACAAAAAAAACAAAAACATCATATGAAAACACCAAAAACATGATATAAAAACAAAAACATGATATAAAAACAACATTGATGCAAACAATGACTGATAAAGTGATTAAACTTATTCTAATATC
>PVJC01003650.1:39701-69010 GCA_004026665.1 Murina feae | reverse complement strand
GGGGAGGGCAAGAGTCTGAGAGATCAACATAGAGGGGGTGCCTGCTCCAACCCTTGACGGTGTGCCTGGGGGCAGACCCCCGGCAGGTAGACACACACAGGAGGACTGCTCCGAGCCTCAGATGCGGCTGGGGGCAGGTCCCCAGTGGTGACACACACACACACACACACACACACACACACAAAAGGCGCCTGGCAGACTGGGGCTATCATAGGACATCCACTGAGGGGTCCCAGACTGTGAGAGGGCACAGGCCGGACTGAGGGACTCCCTCCACCCCGAGTGCACAAATTTTTGTGCACCGGGCCCCTAGTCCGAAAGATAAGCCTGGATATGGGAACCTCTTATGAACCAATAATTTTATATGCACTAGGGGCCAAAAGAAGTGATTAATAGTAGTTTTGACTACTACCTTAACAGTTAAATGAATAACAACATTTTTAAACATGCTCAGTGTATGATTGCTGATGCAAAGTTATGGGTGATGTATGTTCTCAGGCATTCTTACAGCATATTACTAAGTTGAGCTGTGCATACTCAAGGTGAGGTTCCAAGCTATTTCTTATGGTTAATATGTTATAAATGGTCTTGCTCAATGCAGCTCTCTCTGTTGTAACTCAATTATAGATGTTGAACTCTTTAGCTTGGATATATCATGATAATCTTTGTAAAATACAATTTAACTGCTTTAAAATTATATAAGCAAGAGGTTGGGAGAAGAAGTGTTCAACTATTTCAATTTTCTATTAAAATTACAAAATTTCTTTAAATATCCCATTTTGTTTGGGCTATTCTGATTTAAAATAACCGATTTAAAAGGCAATTGTGGCGTGGAAAAATATGATTATTTAATAGCTATAAGGCTAAAGAATAGAACTATACATTGTTTGGCCCAGAAGTAATATTAAAATTTAATTCTACCCTCTCATTTTTACAGATAAGGAAACTGATCTAAATAGGACAAGCGATTTATCTAGAATCATATACCAATTAGTGGTATAGATATGGCTCTATCTCAGATTTCATGAATCTTGGTGATCTCAATATTCTGTATTGCCTCCAGAAAATTGGAAAGGTGGACCATCTCTTTATGCTTTCATAGCATGTATTCTGTCTCTCTACATGCCTAGAGATACTTAATTAGTACCAACCACCAAGATTAAAATTATCTTTTTAATGCAATAGTTTGCTTTGGAAAGCAACATGAAATGGATTGGAAGAGACACTTTGGCAGTAATGCCCCTCAATATATGTGGCAGGAATTAGATTCTCTGCATTATGCATGCATTACAGCCTGCTAAGAAGGCAGATTCCTGGGAGAGAGCTACTAGAGCGGGCCAGGAGAACTGCTCTAATTCAATAAGTAACTTGAAATTTTGATGGGATCGATCACTCATTAGCCTGTGAGCCAGGAAAAAGGAAATCAGTGAGCAAAAAAATCATGGCGTTAAGAGAATGTACCTAATCCCTGTTTTACCCACAAATGCCTTTAGCTGAGTTGTATCTTCCCAAGATTAAAGAATCTTAAGATTTAAGTCCCACTCTACTCTGCATGGCATACTTGGGTCTCACATTTGGAATAAGGCTTTCCATCATGGATACTATATCTTAAAAAAGACACTTGACAAACTAAAATAAAACAAAGATGGTCAGAGACTAGAAAACCCTATCATATAAAGAACTGCTAGAAATTGTTTTGTTTTTGTTAAATACCTGTGAGAGGGAAAACTTAGATGTGGAGAAGGGGATGGGAACAGATACATTTTTAAGTGCCTACTGTGTGTCAGGCACTTTGCATATATTATCTCATTTTATCTTCATACCACTCTATGCAGGAGGTATTAGCTTTCTCTTTTTTTTTGATGTTTCTTTTTTTATTATTATTTTCTTTATTGGTCAAGGTATTACAAATGTGTCCTCATCTCCCAATAATGATGTTTCTTTTTTTAAAAAAATAGATTTTTAAAATTGATTTCAGAGAGGAAGAGAAAGGAAGGGAGAAATAGAAACATCAGTGATGAGAGAGAATTATTGATCGGCTGTCTCTTGCACACCCCACATTGGGGATAGAGCTCGCAACCTGGGCATGTGCACTGACTGGGAATCGAACCCTGACCTCCTAGTTCAGAGGTCGACGCTCAACCACTGAACAACACCAGTTGGGCTGTTTCTTTTTTAAAATTTATCTTCATTGTTGAAAGTATTACAGATATCTCCTTTGTCTTTTTTCCCCATTGACCCTCTCCACCCCACACCTGCTCCTCCCAGACCTTCACCACACTATTTCTGTGTCCATGGGTTATGCATATATGCATATACCAGTAAGTTCCCTGGTTAATCTCTCACATCTCACTCCCCCTACCCTGCCTTCCCTCTGAAATTCTTCAGTCTGTTCTGTGCTTCTGTGTATCTGAATCTATTTTGTTCATCAGTTTATTTTGTTCATTGGATAACACATGTGAGTGAGATCATGTAATACTTATATTTCTGTTACCTTTCTTGGAGGTATCTGATTTAAACTCATCAGATAACTTGCCTATTATAAAGTTAATAAGGAGCAGAGATTGATATAAATAAGAGGATTGAGGGTTGATGTGGTCATGTTAGTAATAGTTATAAAAGTAAAAATAGCATTATCAATAAAAATAATAGCTGACATACTGGTATATTGAGCACTTATTTTGTGTCAGGAACTGTACTAAGTATTTGGCTTATATTAATATGTTTAATCCCTTCAATGCCCCAGCTGATTTGGCTCAGTGGATAGAGTGTTGGCCTGTGGACTAAAGGGTCCCAGTTTTGATTCAGTCAAGGACACATACCTGGGCCACAGGCTCGATACCCAGTAAGGAGCATGTATGAAGCAGCCTATCAATGATGCTCTCTCATCATTGATATCTCTCTCTCTCTCTCTCTCTCTCTCTCTCTCTCTCTCTCTCTCTCTCTCTCTCTCTCTCTCTCCCCTTCCCTCTCTGAAATCAATAAAAATATATTTAAAAATAACCCTATGATATAGGTATTATTATTTCCATTTTACATATAAGGAAGCTGAAGCACAGATTAAGTAATGCATCCAACATTAAATGAGGAAGCCTGGATGTGTACCTAGGTAGCCATAGGGTGGCAGATTTTAATACATTTTTTATTGATTTCAGAGAGGAAGGGAGAGGGAGAAGAGATAGAAATATCAATGATGAGAATCACTGATTGACTGCTTCCTGCACACCCTCTACTGGGTATCGAGCCTGAAACTCAGGCATGTACCCCAACCAGGAATTGAACCATGACCCCCCTAGTTCATAGGTCGATGCTCAACTACTGAGCAACAATGGCTGGGCAGGAAGGCAGATTTTAGACTAGCACAAAGGGAAAACCTTTCTATTCAAATTGTATGACAGGCAGTACAGTAGTTTTCTGATAAGGTAAGACCTGCTTAAGTAATCAATATCTAGATGCTACTAGACAGGCATGCTGTGCGTGAGATTCCTTCACTGTAAGATAAATTCAGAGGTCAATTTCAATTAGAAAATTATATGAATCTAAGTTGGCACATCTACTGGTTTGCGAGCAGCTGTATTCTTCCTAGGCCTTTTGGGGACTTAGATAGGTACTCGTATCTCATAGATGGACAAGGTTCACTTCTTTTATTGTGTATACTAGAGGCCCGAGGCACGAAGATTCATTCAAGAATGGGCCTTCCTTCCCCTGGCTTCTGGCACCGCCTTCACTCCTGGCAGAGCCACCTTTCCACCTTCCCATACTGCCCAGAGGCCCGGAGCGGCTGGGGTGGTGCGGATTGCCTAGTAATGATGCAAGTGTCCTACCCTGACCCTGGCCACTTGGAGCCTTCATATGCAAATTAACTCACCAACTTTGTTGGGTTAATTTGCATACTTACTCCTGATTGGCTGGTGGGTGTTGTGAAGGTATGGTCAATTTGCATCTTTCTCTTTTATTAGTATAGATACGATTTTAGCACAGAAGTATAAGTTTATGCCATGGTCCATCAAATGGAGAGGAGCTATTTCAAGGATCTGTTGCAATAACAAATTTAGAAATCAGTGGACAAGGTCAAAAGAAATCTATTAATGAAAATTGATCAGTCTCTAGGATTCTCTTTTCTAATTGTAAGAGTTTGTAATCTAAATGAATTTAGTACCCACATTCAAATTCTAACTCCTTCACTTTATCATAATTCCTTGCATTAACCTGCCATATAGTTCTTTCCTTCCCAATCTTGTGATAATATCATTTACCTATTCATTCAGACACCATTGTATTTATAATATTGGCCTATTATGAAAGTTATCTGTGATTTATATAGCATTTTTCTCCTAGAGCATAAAGGATTTCATTTAATTTAAAAATAAAGTGTACCATGTGATGAGGAAAATACCCCACAGATATAGCTAAATAGCTAACATTTTCTCCCTCTTCTTCAGGCTTTCTTTACCTTTCTTTGGCTACCTTTCTTAAAAAAAATAAAGTATTTCAAGAGAAAAATAAACTGTTGAGGAATTCCATTACTGCCAGTGGTAGAAGTGAGAATATATTATCATTAACTCCTTTGCTCAGTGGCCTTGAGAGAAATGGAAAGGCAGTTAGTATGGCTTATCACTACTTCCTATGGCAAAATTGAAAGTGGGTGGGTCACTTGGGAAGGCAGCGGGGTAGAGAGAAGTTAGTCAAGAACTGCTCTGGAGAAATACAAACATAAAAGCTTAAGATTTTTCAATCAGTTACTCCTCAAAGTGCCTGGAATCCCTGTAGGAGGCCAGTTGAATGTGCCCATTCTTTCTGGAGACTCACTGATGAATTTGGCATTGTGCATTGTACTAAGAATCAAAAGTTAGATTCAACCTACACTGATTGTGAGTCCAGGTGTCTTGCCAAAGTTATATGAAGTTTTTTTTATAAAATTTCCGAATGCTCAATGCCCTAGAGAAGGGAATTGCCTAACTGTGGTCTTATTTCACAGCTAGCCCTTCTCTCAGTTGAACTTTACTTAAAGCACCAATAATATTTTAGAAACAATGTATGAGTCTTATATTAGTAAAACAATTTTTATTGAATTTATTGCAGTGACATTGATCACTAAAGGTATATAGGTTTCAGGTGTACAGTTCTGTAATACATCATCTATATATCTATTATGTATTCACCACCCCAAGTCAAATCTCCTTCAATGACCATTTATCCCCACTTTACCCTCTTCTACCTTTTTCCATTCCCATTTCCCTTTTATAATCACCATACTGTTTTTGTTTTGTTTTGTTTTTGTTTTTAATAACTTGGCTAAGTTTTTTTAATACTTCATTGTAGCCTAGGAACAATAAGCTATATCATATAGCCTAAGTGTGTAACTAGGCTGTAGACTTTATAAATACTGTACACTTACTCTACACTAAATTTAAAAAATATTTTCTTCAATAATAAATTAGCATAGGTCTAAGTGCACTCTATAATGTTTGCAAAATGATGAGATTGCCCAATAATGCATTTCTAAGGATGTATCCTCACCATTGTACACATGACTGTATATCAGTATATATTACATAGATATTTCTGTTTTGTATTCTACTAGAGGCCCAGCACACAAAATTCGTGCATGGGTATGTTCCCTAGGCCTGGCCTGCAATCAGGACCATCTTCCCCGGCTGCTGGCAGTCAGCCCCACCCCCTATCACCGTCCACCCTTGGTTCCCTGTTTGCCATTCGGCGATCAGAGTCTGCCAGCCAGGGGGAGGGAATAAGAGATCAGCCGTTCCCACTCGCTTGCCAGCCCCGCCCATGCTGTGGGTCATCCTCGGCGTGTGAGGTGACCAGCAGGGCAGGGGCCTTGGCTTGGTGCCTCCTGCATCCCCCACCACCCACTCTGGTTCCTTGTTCGCCATTGGGTGATTGCAGTCTGACAGCCAGGGGGGAGGGACCGAGAGGAGGTCAGTGTGCCTCATAGTGACTGGTTGAACGGTTGTTCTGGTCATTCCACCATTAGGGTCAATTTTCATATTACCCTTTTATTATATAGGATAAGTGACAACATAGCCTAGCAATTAAGAACAAATGTGGGCCCAGCTGCCATGGCTTACTGGTTGAGCATTGACCTTTGAATCAGGAGGTCACAGTTCTATTCCTGGTTGGGGCACATGCCTAGGTTACAGGCTAAATCCTTAGTGGGGGGGCATGTAAGAAACAGCTGATCAATGATTCTCTCTCATCATTGATGTTTCTATCTCTCTCTCCCTCTCCTTTTCTCTCTGAAATCAATAAAAATATATATTAAAAAAAGTATGTCTGAATTTTATCCCTTATTACTTATGTGAATTTACACATACAATGATCTCTGAGCTTCATTTGCCTCATCTGTAAAACTGAGATAATAAGAAGACCATCTGTTAAAATTATGGTGAGAATTAAATGAGAAGATAATATATACATATATATAATCACTTTGCAAAGCACTTTGCACATAGTAAACTCTCCATGAATGATAGTTATTCTTCTTTTGTAGCTTTTTTCTAAATAACTCATTCAGTTCCCCCTTCCCACTCCCAAGGATAAGAAGTCTCTTTGAAATCTTAATTTTATTTAACTAGCATGCAAATGTTAAAATACAACAACATTTTTCTAGCTAACCTGAATCTAGCATATCAGGTTTTTTTCTAAGTTAATTGCATTCTGATTTAGTTTTGTTCAGTATAACATCTATTTCCACAAACAGGAAATTCTCTTCTCTAGAATTTGATTGGCAGGGATGGTTTTACAAAGTTTATTGAATTACATTAGTGTTGTTCTGTGGAAGAGGAGACACTTCCATTATAAGCATCTGTTCCTATGTGCTTATCCTATCTAATAAAGAGGTAATATGCAAATTGACCATAACTCCAACACACAAGATGGCTTCCTCCGTGTGGTCAGCAATGGCTGCCCCTATGTGGACACAATATGGCCGGCAGGGGAGGGCAGTTGTGGGCAATCAAGACTACAGGGGAGGGCAGTTGCAGGGGACCAGGCCTGCAGGGGAGGGCAGATGTGGACAATCAGACAGACAGGGGAGGGCAGTTGGGAGGGACCAGGTCTGCAGGGGAGGGCAGTTGGGGAGGACTAGTCCTGCAGGGGAGGGCAGTTGTGGGTTACTGGGCTTGGAGGAGAGGACAATTGGGGGTGACTGGGCCTGCAGGAGAGGGCAGTTGGGGGGGACCAGGCCTGCAGGGGAGGGCAGTTGGGGATGACAGGGCCAGCAGGGGAGGGCAGTTAGGGGCAATCGGGCTGGCAGGGGAGTGGTTAGAGGGTGATCAGGCTGGCAGGCAGGAGCGGTTAGGGGCAATCAAGCAGGTGAGTGGTTGGGAGCCAGCAGTCCTGGATTGTGCAGTCAGACATCCCTTGAGGGGTCCCAGATTAGAGAGGGTACAGCCTGGGCTGAGGACACAGCCCCCCCATGCATGAATTTTGTGCACTGGGCCTCTAATCTTTTTCATAAAATACCCTTTGGACTGAAATATTTTCAATTTGTTTTCTATTCAGATGGGATGGAAAAAATTGGAGGGTGGGAAAGATGGAAAATTTTCTTATAACATTTTATTTGACTATTGAGTAATCACATTTTAAGATTTTCCTGTTTGCCCCAGTGGTTTCAAAATGTTAAAACCCCAAACGAACCTTAGAAACACACAACACAATTATTTTAAAGAACAGCTTGGAGAAATTCCACAGGAAACAACAGTGTACATACGATATTAGATTCTTATGAACACACTAGAGGCATGGTGCACGAAATTCATATAGAGGTAGAGTCCCTAGGCCTGGCTGGCAATCAGGGCCAATCAGGGCCTTCTGGCTGCTGGCTGGGGCCTTCCTTCCAGCTGCCTGCTGCCAGCCTGAGCTTCCCCTCCCCAGCTGCTGGCTGCTGGCTGGAGCCTTCCTTTGTTCCACACTGCCCCCTGGTGGTCAGCACATGTCATAGAGAGCAATCAAACTCCCAGTCTCCCAGTCAAACTCCCGAGGGGACACTTTACATATTAACCATATACACTGAGTGGCCAGATTATTATGACCCTGATGTTTGTAGGCAAATTAGCTATAATTTCGCGCTGAAGTTGCTAGAGGGCCAGACCATTATAAATAGGGAAGCAGGTTGTTTACCACGACAGAAGTGATTTTTTGATATGGGTAAACAATGCGATTTAACAACCTTTGAACATGGGATATATACTGAATGGCCAGATTATTATGACCACCTGACATTTGTAGGCAAAAGCCGTACACTGCATTGTATGGGATATAGAAGCTGAAGGCCTGTTCGAACACCTTTGCTGTCTCCAGTTACCAAGATAAAACGTCTCCAATTTGCACAGGAACACAAAGATTGGACAGTCAAGCATTGGAAAAAAGTCATGTGGTCCGATGAATCACGTTTCCAGTTGCATCATGAAGATGGCAGAGTGAGAATTTGGTGGAAATAGCATGAAAGCAGGCACCCCACATGCATGAGTACAACCCTTCAAGCTGGTGAGGGCAGTGTTATGGTTTGGGGCATGTTTTCCTGGCATGATTTTGGCCCTTTAATTCGTGTGGAACAACGTCTGAATAGCACAACATACCTTAGTATCATTGCTGATCAAGTTCATCTTATCGTGTTGATGGCGTATCTCAATGGAGATGGCGTCTTCCAACAAGACAATGCACCATGCCATGGTGCTCATATTGTGCAGGAGTGGTTTCAAGAACATGAGGGAGACTTTACCTTGCTTAGGTGGCCTCCACAATCACCAGATCTCAATCCAATTGAGCATTTGTGGGACGAAGTTAAAAGAGCCATCAGGCAGCTGGTTCCACAACCATCAAATCTCACAGAACTGGACAGTGCTATTCATCCGGCATGGTGTCAGATTCCTCATGTCATCTTTCAACATCTCGTGGAGTCAATGCCAAGAAGAATCACCGCAGTATTAAAGGCAAAAGGTGGCCCAACGAAGTACTGATGGGGTGGTCATAATAATCTGGCCACTCAGTATATATACATATATACATATATACATATACATACACATATACATATATATGTATATACACCACGTTCAAAAGCTGTTAAATCATGTTGTTTACCCTTGTATTCAGAAAAAAATCACTTCTACTGTCGTGGCAAACAACCTGCTTCCCTATTTATAATGGAAACAACCTACTTCCCTATTTATAATGGTCTGGCCCTCTAGCAACTTCAGCATAAAATTATAGGTAATTTGCCTACAAACGTCAGGTGGTCATAATAATCTGGCCACTCATTGTATATATATGGTACCTGGCCCCAGAAACTTTCTTTTTGAAATCATCTTTGACAATCCAGAAATTTTAAGACAAATAGACAAATATATTTAAGTTGAACCCTGCATTTTCACATTTCCAACTATCTTCCTTTCTCACCTTTATTGAGAAGTTTTTTGGAGGTAGGGGAGAAACAGAAGTACAAAAGTAAGCAAAAAGAAAAGATTGGGCAGGCATTAAGGAAAACAATGATTTGTCAATGGAGCTGGAGACTCAGCTAAGAGGCTAAGAAAAGATTAATCAGAAATTTCCAAGGGCAGAATCCAGAGCCCAGTGCCCTGGTCATTTTTGTCAAATTGCAGTCACCAGGATTTAAGAAAGATGGGGGTATCATTGTAAGAACTCCATTCATTACGGATAATCACACCTAAAGGGGGGATACCTGAGGACCTGAGAGAGGAGTGAAGGCAACTGAAAGAGAGCAAAAAGGCTAGACCTAGAAATGGAAGTGGAGTATAGAAACATCAAAAGTATCAAGAAGATATAGGCCCAAAGATTGGCCTCTAGAGTAGAAACTAGAGAAAGTAGGAACAGGAAGGGACTGTTTAATCACCCGAACCAGTATAAAGCTATGTGATTATTGCAAGATGTGACTTATCTTAACAATATCCATTTAGAATGTAAACTCCATGAGAGTATAGCTTATTACCTGTTTGTTTACTGAAATATCCCCAGCACCAAAAGCCATCCCTGGGTTATAGTAAGTACTCACTAAACTTTTGTTGAATGGATGAGTAAACTTACTTTAAGGTTTCCTCCCATCCAAGTGAAGATCATTGTGTACTTGAACTGCCTTCATGTGCTGAATTGGAGTGACAGGGAGAAAAAGGTAAAGGTCATTGAACACAAGATGTAAAGCAAGAGACAGTGGAGATCTGGGCTTAGGGCAGCATGGTTTGGAGAGCTGCCTTTAGAGAGTGTTCCATTTGTCTCAATTACTCAGCACAAAAGTGCTTTCATTTTACAGATCTCCTTTCCCTGGAGCTTGAGGTGTGCTATGGTAGAATTAGGAAGCAGGTAAGCAGAAGTCAGATTGCTCTTAGGAAGAGACTCCCTACTTGACTACTGACACATTATGGCAGTTACTGATCCATTGCCTGATTAAAAACAAAACAACAACAACAGCAAAAACAGCCTTAGAAATCAGAACTCCATCTCTCCTCATTACTGTATTAAATTCATTTAAACCTACTAGTATACCATCCCTCCGTGGACTTGTTATGCCAGTTTCTAAAACAGTACCTGGTACCTAGCAGGCTCTCAATATAATATTTATTGAATGAATGACCCTGCCTGTTCATGTTATTTTGAAAGACCACCCATTGTGTTGGGCCTCTTTCCACAGTCCCCTAAAGAACATAGAGCTATATCAGGGAGAGCAATTATGAGGAAATTGAAGAAAATTAATTCAAAATAATTACAATTTCATATATGCTTAAATTCTGGTGCACTTTGGAATCCCCTAAGTGTCTGTCAGATGAGTTGCAATTTCAATATGTAAAGTAGCTATTTTAAATGTTCAGTGCTAAGACTAAAGAAAGTTTAGGACCTACTTTCCTAATAGGGTGAAAAGAAATTTAGTGCTGTGTGTATATGTCATTATACATGAATACTTACACTTGGGATGACACTGTTAAAACATTTGTATCTTTCTAGTCCTTCTCTGGGATATCAATTAGTGAATTATACTTAGATATGTAAGGAAGTAAAATATCATGGACAATAATTTTAATACTACAGTAGATGTGTACGATGTGAAATTTGTACAGGAAACGTAGAGCAAGAACTTTTGGCAACTTTGTGCTTCCTGTCTGAAATAACTGTTATGGAACATTAGTAGGAGGTAGTAGGCTTTGATGAATTCTAACATTTTCCTTATTAGACTTCTTATACTACTGATTTTTTGTATGTTATAGATTTTTTTTCTCTTTTCTCTTTTGTTCTTAGAAAGGTCATAACTCAAGTGTGTGTTTATAAGGTGTCTATATTTAGTTTCTACCTTTAGGTGCATTTGTTTTCCTGAGTTACATCTTCAACAACTGACATGGTATTGTTTGGGCAAGACATTCATTTTGAGCACTAAAAGATTTCTGATGTGAGTGCTGTAAACTCTAGCTATCTAAATTGATGTTAAAGAATCGATAAACTACTTAGCAGAGAGATAAATGACTTGAGGTAAAAATAACAGAGTAAAATGTAACTCCCACTTTCTGTTCAAGTGTGTATAGAGAGCATATTTGACAAAGAAAGCCTTAAACAGTTACATTCTCAAGGTCCTGTCCTTCATCTGGGTCAACTTTGCAAATATCCTTTTTTTATTATTACTACGAAAAAGATCACAACCACAGAAGGAGATTAGAATTTACTGATAACATTTTGGCAAAAGATTTGGGATTATGAAACTGGCCAGATTCTTTTATTAAAGAAGTCAGAATTTTATTCCCCTGATTAGAATGTTTTTATTTTATAGCAGTGTGTGATAAGTGATTTAGGTGACCTAAAGAAGAACTCCCCACATGAATATTTTAGATGGCACTTATGGACTTCTTCCTTTTTATTTTTTATACTAGGCGCCTGGTGCACAAAAATTTGTGCACTCGGGGGGAGGGTGTCCCTCAGCCCAGCCTGTGGCCTCTCGCAGTCTGGGACCCCTCGGTGGATGTCCGCCTGCTGTCATGCCTGGCCAGCCTTGGTGAGGGGCTGAGGGCCGCTTTCAGGCTGTCCACAGTCCCTTCAGGGTTCAGGTCCCTACTGGGGTGCCTGGCCAGTCTGGGTGAGGGGCTGATGGCTGTTTGCAGGCTGACCACAGCTCCCATTGACCCAACATCCCAGCGAGGCTGGCTGGAATCAGGTTTCTGGGGTTTATCTTCTATAATTGAAACTTTGTTGCCTTGAGCAGAGGTCCAATTGGCCTAGGCAGGCAGTTTCCTCCATCGCTGGTGCAACGAAAGCCTCCTGTTTGCTCTAGCTCCATGGCTACCAGCCACCATCCTGGTTGGGTTAATTTGCATACAACTGCTCTGATTGGCTGGTGGTATGTGGCTTGGCTGGGGGGCGTGGCTTAGTTGTCTTGGAGTGAAGGCCAATTTGCACAGTACTCTTTTATTAGTTGTATATTTTTAGTGATTTCAGAGAGGAAGGGAGAAGGAGAGAGATTCATTGATCAGCTGCCTCCTGCACAACCCCTATTCGGGATGGGGCCCCCAAGTGAGGCATGTGCCCTGACTGAGAATTGAATCATGACCTCCTGGTTCATAGGTCAACATTCAACCACTGAGCCAAACCAGCTAGGCAACTTCTTTCTTTTTAAAAAATTTATTCCAAGGATTACGTCTTTTTAAAAAATATATATTTTATTGATTTTTTACAGAGAGGAAGGGAGAGGAATAGAGAGTTAGATACATCGATGGGAGAGAAACATCAATCGACTGCCTCCTGCACACCCCCACACTGGGGATATGCCCACAACCAAGGTACATGCCCTTGACTGGAATCGAACCTGGGACCTTTCAGTCCACAGGCCGACACTCTATCCACTGAGCCAAACCAGTCAGGGCCCAAGGACTATGTCTTATCCCTATTTGACCATTGTCTTGGATAGTTTTCAGTGGGATCCAGGAATTAATTCACTTTATAATCCAGCAAAAATATATTGAGTGCCTGCTTGGTGCCAAATACACTGTTAGATATTATAAACACAACAATGAAGAAAAGATATACAAAGGTCCCTGCCCTCATTGAGTTTTGAGGCAGATAAGTGAACAAAGAAATAAATAAATACATGCATGCATACAATTTCTAATGGTGTTGGTAGGTGCTAGAACAGCTATGGATAAGAAAATTAGGCAGGACCTACTTAGATATCATGGAAGGAAGGTTTCTCCAAAAAGATGCATTTCAGATATGATGAATGAGAAAGCATCTGTCACACAAAGAGCCTAGGAAAGAGCAACCACAGGTTTGTGAGGTGAGATAAGACTGAGTGTGTTATAAGAACAGTGGAAAGGCCAGGATAGTTGAGTGGAAAGAGAACATGACATGAGAAAAAGTTGGGAGAAGAAAACAGTCCAAATAATACAAGGTTTATGGTCTCAATAAGTTTGAATTTTATTCTAAAAGCAGTGGGGAGCATCCATAGGAAGGTTTTAAACATGGGAGTAATCTAATCTAATCTAATAAAAGAGTAATATGCAAATTAACCATCACTCTGAGACACCTAAGCCACACCCACCAGCCAGTCAGTGTGGTTGTATGCAAATTAACCCAGCCAAGATGGCAGCTGGCAGCCACAGAGCAAGAGCAAACAGGAGTTGAAACTGCCTGCCTAGGCCGGCCGGCCTCTGCTCAACAATGTTTTAATTATAGAAGAAAAATAAACTCCAGAAACCTGCTTCCAGCCAGCCTCACTGGGACGTTGGGTCAATGGGAGCTGTGGGCAGCCTGAAAATGGCCCTCAGCCCCTCACCCAGGCTGGCCACACCCCCATGGGGTGAGGATCCCCACTGGGGGCTTGGCAAGCCTACAAACAGCCATCAGCCCCTCACCCAGGCTGGCTAGGCTCGCCAGCAGGTGGACATCCCCCAAGGGGTCCCAGACTGCGAGAGGGCACAGGCTGGGCTGAGGAACCTCCCCAAGTGCACAAATTTTTGTGCACCAGGCCCCTAGTATAAATATAAATTGTTTTATATTTTTGTAATGACTACTTTGGATCCTCTGTGGAGAATGATATAATGCAACAAACATTTGACTAGGTTTTAGAAGAACTGGACTGTAATGCAAGCTCAAGCTACTTGCAAACCATGTGACCTTAGGCAAGTTGGTTAACCTTATTCTGCCTCCCTTTTTATCATTGGTAAAATAAGGTTAGACTAAATAATCTTTAAGATTCTTTCCAGATCTAAAGCTATATGCTTATTTTTTTCTCTTGGGCCAATTCCTAATTGCAACCAGTTTTTTATTAATATAGTGTTGTGGTTAAGTGTGTAGACTCTGGAGCTATACCATTGGAATTTAAATTCTGGCTTCACCACTTCTCAGCTGTGTGACTTTCAGTAAGTCATTTCACCTTTCAGTGCCACTTTCTTTACCTTTGTAATGGACATTAAAATTCCAAATACCTTATTTAGTAGATTATTATAGGATTAAATCAGCCAATGCCTGTGAAGCTCTTAGAACACAATGCCTATACTGCACCCTCAAAAAATATTGTTAGATATTATTATCCCAGGTTATACATCTCCCTTTGGCAATAAAACATCTGAAAGATTGGAATTTCTTCTGCTTGAAGGCATACATACCATCTGACAACACATTTAGAATACATCATTTTGCTTCAGGTTTGGTAGTGATTTTGAAAAAAGTGATTTTGGAACCAGGTGAACTTTGGTTTATATTCTGAGTTTGCTGTGCCTTGAGACCTTGGGTAAATAATTAATGAGCTAATATTCAAATTCCTCTTCTATAAAATGAAGACAATAGTAATATTTATCTGATTGTGGCACAAATTAAATCAGTGCATTTAAAGTACCTGATAGTACAGGGTTTGGCACGAATTAGGCATTTAATCAAAATAATTATTATGATTATTGTACCCTGCTCTCATATTTATCTTCTCTATCATTTCTTGACTTATAGGCAACTTTGTCCTTGTTACTTGTTATTTTCCTGGAATACAGAGGAGCAATAAGTAGCCCATGAGAGACAAAGACAAAAAAATAGCAGAATCAGCCAATGTATTAAAGACAGGGTGAAGCTAGAATAAAGGGTGCATATTGTGATTTGTTACAATAAATATTGTATATACATAGATTTCTTTTAAAATTGAAATCTTCTGTTAGAGTTAAAATATTGTCTTCCAGTGAGAATGGCTTAATAGAACCCAAGACAATAATATGCCCGATCTTCTCCACTCTCAGTTTCAGGTCACCATTGCCTTTTACTTTTGGACAAAGGTACCTTCCTTGAATCCCTGCTGATCAAGCTCTGGGAAAATGTCATTCCCATGAGGCCCTTGAACTCCTTGATTGAAAGGTGTCATGTGAGTCTAAAAATGTAGTAAAATCTCATTCATAGCTGACCCTGAGAACTGATTTGGTAGCCATATCTACTTTGCTTCCCAGGCTTAAAAACACCCTACTGAGTTGTATTGTTTTGTTTTTTTTTTTCTTTTAAGGGAAATAAATATGGAGGAGGGCAGCTCATTTTAATGCTTTTAAGGATTGATAGTCAAACTAGAACATATAGGACTCAATAAGGAGCTCAATTAATATAGATTGGTGTGTGTTTTTTTTTGTTTTTAATCCTCACCTAAGGACATTTTCCCATTGATTTTTAGGAAGAGTAGAAGAGAGAGAGAAACATCAATGAGAAAGAAACACATCAATTGGTTGCCTCCTGCATGAACACCAACCAGAGCTCGGGCCGGGCAGAAGCCTGCAACCAAGGTATGTACCCTTGACTGGAATCAAACCTGGGACCCTTTGGTCCACATGCCGATGCTCTGTCCACTGAGCCAAACCAGCTAGGGGTATCGATTTTAATCTTAATGTTATTTTCCATGGTATTAGTTACAAAGATAAATGAGAGTCCAAATTTTCTTATGTATTATATTTCAGAAAAAATATTAGATTTAATTCTTCTAGCTGAAATCTTGTTCATTCTTCTTAAATGCATTTATACTACCAGATTACTGATTTCTTCTACTAAACTAAATGACAGATGTTGGTAGAAAATTTATAAACTAACACCTCAGCCATAATATTCCCTTACACATGCTAGTTAAGTAACTTGAACTCAGAACCTGAATTACCTTTACTAAAGCCTACAAAACAGATTAGTCAGTTTGAATTATGGGCTTCCTTTCTGTCTCAGATATTTGCTCATATCTGTTTCTACTACTCTAAAAAGATTGTGATAATAATTGTAATCATACCAGGGTATACTCTTCTAGTGGCTTGAGCATCAGCTTGGATATTGGGATACCATTTGCTGTTAGGCAAGTTCATATCACTTTTCAATCCATTTCACCTTAAAAAATGACAATGATAATATCTGTCCTTATCTATTTTACTCAGGGGTTGTAAGAATAAATAAAACATGAATGGAAGCAGTTTGAGCATAAATACATAAATCTAAATATTATTACTCCTAAGGAATTATTTAGGTGTACTGGCATTTATGTTTTTAGAAAGTCCCTCCCTCTCATAAACATGTGCATATTATACTTCATCACCATCAAATTTAAAGAAACACACGCTGTGTAGAATTTGATGAATACATTAATGGACTTATATCTGTTTATGCATTCATTCAATAGCACATTCAACAGATATTTGTCAAGTTCCTACTATGTTCCAGGTACTGAGCTGTACTGGGGGAAAGCTATAGTAATTAAGACAGGACTGATTCTTGGCCCACAAGCTTATGGTCAAGTATAGAAGATAACATTCAGTTAAAATAAAGTTTAAGTACTGTAATGGGTGATTGTCAGAGTGTAATAGAATACCTAGAAGGAGTACTGAACCTGATATGTGGAGAGTGGAGAAGGTGCAAAGACTTCCTGGGAAGTGATGTTCATCCTGAGACTTAAAGAATGAGTAATTGTAGCCTAGCAAAGAGGTGTGAGAAAGAGTACTCCAATCAGAGGGGACAATATCACTGCAAAGTTTGTCAGTAGTTTGGAGTGTGTATCCACATTTAGAATTCAGCCCATTTGTAAGTAGCTATGTCTCTGCCTAAATTTTGAGGGACTCCATGGCTTTTTGAACCTCATGGATTATTGGCTCTGTTCCTGGTTGGGCTGCATGAATAAAACCCAGTCCTAGCATGAACTGGGTTTTGCTCTTTGATTACTTTTTCAATTTCTAAAAGTCAAGTTCTCAATTGCAAATGTTTTATTAGGGCCTCTTTATGGTTCTGAGTGTTGTTTGTTTTGGTTAACACAATTGCAGATAATTGTACATTTGCACTTACCATGAATTTAAATGCTTTTAATGAGTGTCTGAATTTTGGCTGGCCTAGTCTATGAGTAGAGTTGTGTCCATCAACACACAGTCTGTTTTATCAATTTAAGCCCCATCAAGTAGGTACTAGTATAATTTTCTGATATTAATATAGACTCAGAAATCACAAGCCTGTGATTTGGATAGTGAACATTTACTTATAAACCATTTTTAAGACCATGTACACCATTTTCTAAATTAGTTGAAGTCATTTCTCTCCCACACTTTCCAGGATTTTCTTCCTCATTGAGCTCTGGCTACTAAAGAACTTTCAATTGTGTATGTTTGAACTATTTCTCATTGACTTTTAAGAATTTTTCTATACCATTTGCAAAGCATCAGTCCACTGCCTTGTGTTTTCCTCAATTTAAAAACTGTTTATTGTCCAAATTAATGTCTGGACCTAATCCAAGCATAGCAAAGTTCACCTGAAAGTAGATAACTTGTGTGTAATTAACAAAGGGCATGGTGACTCATTTCCCTAGTTTGAATATGGAGCTAATGTTTGCAGATGCTGTCACTTTTTTTCTTTCTTTATTGATTAAGGTATTACATATGTGTTATTATTCCCCCATTACCCCCCTCCCCCCTACTCATGCCTTCACGCCTCTGGTGTCTGTGTCCATTTGTTAGGCTTATATGCATGCATACAAGTCCTTTGGTTGATCTCTCCCTCTTACCCCACCCTACCCTACCTTCCTTCTGAGGTTTGACGGTCTGTTCAATGCTTCTCTATCTTTGGATTTGGTATCTTTCTCATTTGTGTGTCTCTACACATATATGCACTTAGAAACAGTATTTAGTGTACTTTTAATGTTTACAAAATATATATGATACTGTGATTATGTACATCATGAAGCAACTTGCTTTTTTCACTAAATACTAGTATTTCTGAGATTTCTCTATATTGACATACTAGGGGCCCGGTGCACAAAAATTTGTGCACTCGGGAGGTCCCTCAGCCTGGCCTGTGCCCTCTCGCAGTCTGGGATCCCTCAGGGGATGTCCACCTGCTGGCATGCTTGGCCAGCCTGGATGAGGGGCTGATGACAGTTTGCAGGCTGACCAAGCCCCCCAGTGTGGATCCTCACCGCATTGGGGTGTGGCCAGCCTGGGTGAGGGGCTGAGGGCTGTTTTCAGGCTGCCCACAGCTCCCATTGACCCAATGTCCCAGCAAGGCTGGCTGGAAGCAGGTTTCTGGGGTTTATTTATCTTCTATAATTGATACACTGTTGCTTAGGCCTAGGCAGGTAATGAAGCCTCCTGTTGGCTTCAGCTCCGTGGCTTCTATAATTGAAAGAATATTGCCTTAGTAGAGGCCCAGCCAGTCTAGGCAGGCAGTTTCCTCCATCGCTGGTGCAATGGAAGCCTCCTGTTTGGTTCAGCTCCATGGCTTCTATAATTGCAATTATGTTGCCGTGAGTAGAGAGACGCCCAGCTGGCCTAGGCAGACAGTTTACCCCTGGTGCAACGGAAGCCTCCTGTTTACTCTAGCTCAATGGCTGCTGGCCTCCATCTTGGCTGGGTTAATTTGCATGCGGCCGCTCTGATTGGCTGGTGGGCGTGACTTAGACATCCCAGAGAAATGGTCAGTTTCAATATTACTCTTTTATTAGATTAGATATACTTATTCATTATTTTCCATTTTTATTGCTGTAGAGTAATACATTTTATGAATGACTATTTCTCAACACATTTATGTATTTTCTTGTTGATGGACTTTTTAGATTTTTTCTTATTTTTCTCTGTTTCAAAAAGTACTCCAAATACACATCCTTGTACATGTCTGCGTCTGTGTACCTGTGCAATATTTTTCACCTTGAAGTGGCATTGTCATACTACTGTCTTATAACTTGGTCTTCTACAATGAAGTACCACAGATTGAGTGGCTTATCAATGAGAGAAATTCACTTCTTACAGTTCTGGAGATTGGAAGTCTGAGATCAGGGTGTCAGCTTGGTAGGGCCTTTTTCCAGTTTTCAGAGACCTGGCAGAAAAGAACGCTAGGGAGCTCTCTGTGGACAATAATCCCATTCATGAGGGCTCTATTTTTATGACTTCATTACCTTCCAAATGCTCCCCCTCCTAACACTAACATATTGGGGGTGAAGATTTTAACATATGACTTGGGGAGGGGGGCAAACATTCAATCTGTAACAACTATTTTATACTACTCCGCATCCTCCAGCATTCAGTATTGTCAGACTTAAAATATTTTGCCAATTTTGTGGGTATGGAATGATACCTCACTGTGTTTTAATATTCATTTTCTCATTTATTAATGAGGTTTAATAACCCTCCATGTGTTTATTGGCCATGTTGGTTTCTTCTTTTATGAATTGCCTTTTCGTATAATTTCATATTCTTCTTTGTTGTTAGTCTTTTCTTATCAATTTGAAGGAATTACCTATTCTGCATACTATTCCCTTATGCTTTGTAAGTATCACCTTCCAGGCTGCATCTTATCTCTTAAGTTTTCTTATGTTGCCTCTGTTGAACAGAAGTTTTTTAAAAACTTGAATTGAATAAAAATTACCAAGGTCCCTATTCTTTAAATATGAAGCTATGTGGAAGAGAGTATCATTTTCATACAACCTGGAGTGCCTATTAAATGAAAATGAAACAACTTGAAGTAAAATACCAGATTATATTTACATGATTTCATATAAGATAAACTTGGGAGTTTGTGTAGAAATGCATAGGAGTTTCCATCACTCACATGTAACTTCAACAGACCATTAAAGAAACTTAGTAAAATTATGCAAGATGAAGAATTTCTAGAGATCTTCTGTCCAAGAATGTGCATGTTGTATGATAATTAACAATACTGCACTGTACACTTAAAATTGTTAAGAGGGTAGATTTCATATTAAATGTTTTTGACACAATACAAAGAAACCAAATAATTTAGTACATGTTTTTTCAGCCTTAAAGACAGTAATTTTATAGGAAATCTAAGTGCTAGTTCCTTTATCAATAACTGTATTCCTTGAACAAGTTATTTCAGCTCTCGGGTTTTTTTCATATATAAAGTGAAGAAATTATGTTATATGATCTCTAAAACCCATTCCAGCTCTAAAAATTTTATGGTATTTATAAATAATGGCTTAAGTGTATCTACTGATTTTCCTAAGTTCAGATCATATTAATATTCAATAATTCCACTAATATTTCTTGCAGGCCTTCTAGTACATATCTGTAGTCCCTTTCAAACCTGGGGACTTTAGATGTAGCACTGATAGTGTTAAAACAGTTCCCATGCATGCTCTTGGAAGATCTAAGCTAAGAGAAGAGAAAAAGAGTAAAAAGAAAAGATAAGTTATAGAAGATCAAAAAAGGAAGAGGGAGTGAAGTTAGTGAGGTGTATATTTGTAGGGGAAGCCTCAGGAGTATTCTGTAACACCAAAGCTATCGGTTGGTTTCCTATGTTCCAAAAGTCAGGGAAAAAAGCCTTTACTTTGATAAAGAACATGAGGTCTACTGTGTGGAAGTGAACTGTTCAAACATGTGAATCTTGGTCAAATGCATTCATCAGCAGTGTCTGATTTAAAAAGCACTGCCCTTGACATTTAGAGAAGACCCTTATCATGGCTACTGATCTCTGTTGGCAAATGACTGCCTTTTGCAGAAAAGTGAAAACTAGCCCCTGATTTGCAGCCAAAGCCACTACTAGATGTTTTATGTGACTGGGCTTCTGATACACTTGTCCCAAATCCTGGCTCAGGAACAACCATCCTATCCCTAAGATTTGTTGCTACCCACCAATAATGTCTCAGTTGTGTTTGATCTGAGCATCTTTAAACCATTCTCATACTTCCATTGTCCAGTTTCTTTTTCTTGATTCCTTTTCACTTCACATTTTTTCCTACCCCTTTGTCTATCTGCCAGTAGCCTGGTTTCATTAAAGAATCTTAGTGTGTGTGACATTCTTCTGTAAGACTTCTAGGTTGATGCTAATATAACTATGCAAGAAATCAGATAGTGTCCAAGTCTGATAGCAAAATAAAAAGATAGGCATGGTTGCTCTGCTCCTCAACACCCTTTTATATTATAATCAAGCTCCACAGGATCCTAACTTTTCCTTGAATTTACTTTTGCGCTCTCTGCAGTCTGGGCCTTTGCTCCAGCCATCACTTTTGCATGAAATAGTCTTTCTTTTTTCTTCCCCCATCTGCTTTACTTATTCTTTAAGAACCAGTCATTCTTTAAGAACATGACTACTAGTTAGTGAGGAATCGCCAAAGAATTAGTCACTCCATTTTGGGATACTTTGTTAATACTTGTTACATTGTATTAAGACTACTTGTTTACATTTGTTCTGCACATATTCTGTAATCTTTTTGTGTGTGGAGACTTACTTTCCACTTGTAATAAAATGTACCTGTTTCTTAATAGTAACTATGATCTTCCTTGTAAATTGTTCTACCCACAATTTTAATACATAAAGAATGAAAAAATGGGGACAAATATAAGGAGTGATTTAGTTGTTGACAATCAAGACAACGTTCATGTTAGCCCAGTCCAGATGGTATAAAAGTTATACCATGAGAAGAGAATTTAAAAAACACACACACAGCATTCTTGGAGGTACGTCTTGGCCTTGTTTAAACGACCATGAAATAATGAATTTTCCAGTAGGACCCAGTGCTATAGCAGTGACACCAATCTTGGCAAATGTAGAACTAGCATCGTTACTTTAGGTAGTGTACTATAAACTTTCCTCATGACAGTGTTATAGATGGTATCTGAAGTAGGTATTCCAGTATCAACACTTGTTAAAATTGTGGTGACTGCTTCATTGTGTTTGCAACAGCTGCACATAAATCAACTCCTCCTCTAATGGAATAGCTAATGTAGCTGCCAATAAAGATGAAAGAAATTGTACTTTTCTAACATCTTTAGGTAACTAAAGTAGTATGTCTCTTTTAATAAACTTAAAAGTCTCATGAATAATTTCACTTGCTTCTTTTGTCATCTGTATCACCATTTCTTGTTGGTCAATAGGAACATAACAGGAACTCCAAGGCCAGGGAATTCTGGAGAAAATATTGACCAATCTTAGCTAATCAAAAGCAATTAAAAACCTGCTTATCTTTATATCACACACCATGGCAATTAGGAGCCTACCATAATTGTGCATCGCATGGTGGGCTAAGAGAGGTATAAAATTGGTAGTATTAAAAATAAAATTCAACTGGGTAAATTTAAAGATCAAATTGGCTTTACTCAGCCATTCGTGTATGTATCAGGCAGCATCCCATCTAACAAATAGAAAGGAGCTCCACAGAACTGTAGAAAGGTTTATGAAGGCAGAAATGAGGTTGGGGATGGTATTAACAAAGAATGCATTATTTCAGGCAAGGTCAGGATTCTTGGGGGAACAGACTACATTTATTGGGTAGATTATCTCACTAGTACTGACCAGGTAATTCCATGCTGATCTGTTAAAGGTTGAATTCCTTGGAAGCTGAAATAGGTTAAGTATTAAATCTTGGTTTGGTGATGTGGGGCCTAGCAAAAGTGACTTTATTTTGGACCTGTCATCTCTTTTGTAGCAATAGTTTAGTCTCTAGTTCTGTGAAGTGGGTAACAATATACAAAATCTGAACATTCCTCAGCTCAGTGAGGTGATTGAAACTGCAAGTGCTTGGAGAATATAAATTATGATACAGGGTTCTTATGATACAAGATTATTCCCAGAAGGCTTTTTTTTTCATCCTTTTATGCTATTTGCCACCCAAATCATATTTGCCATAGTTTGGGATCTAACCTTTCTGCTACAATGAAAAAGCAGATAACTGAGAGCTTTGCAGATTATAACAAATTTTGAAATTTATCTCTAAAGTTGCATATGCCCTTTTTAATGTCTAATCGGTGTTTTGTGCACGTTTTTGTTTATTTATTCCAATTTTATGGCTAAATACTGGACTCTGCTCTTCTATTAATTCAGTACACCAGAAACATTTTCTAACCTGTTCATATTATATAATTCACTTATTCATATTCTATCCCATTCATCTTTGCACCTCAAGATTAAAAGGGAGTATGTAAATAATTCTTAACTTTTTGTTGCCCTACTCTTAATAAAAACAACAACAATGAAGAAGAGAGACACCAAATGTTTCCTAGTCAAAGTTTTTCCTAATAAACCTAATCTAATTTACTTCCTATATTTGAACAAAACACTTGATCACTTTGTGACATACAATATATTTTACTAGTTTATTTTCTGTGTCTGCTACTAGAATGTGAACTCCATGAGGGCAGGAGCTTTTATCTCTTTTGTTGACTGTTTTATTTCCAGAGCCTAGTAAATAATAATTGCTCAATAAATATCTTAATCGAATGAAAGGAAAGTTATCCAAGTATCACTGAGGCCAATGTTAGCTTAGGTAGCTAAGGTAACTACAAGTAAGGAAAAGTGAGTAAAATGTTACTAACTCATTTTCACTGAGTAATTTGCTTTTAGTTCACATCCTCTGTTGACTATGTTCTACTAGGTGATCACAAAACCTCTCTGAATTAGCTTATATTCTCATTTACAGATAAAAGAAATTAATGTTCAGAGAGCTAGTTATCTTAATCAAAGTTGCACAGTCTAAGTAGCAGGGTCGGTTTATTATGCTAGACAATTTGACTCCAGAGTCTTTGTTTTTCTACCACACTACTCTGATCTTCTGGAAAGGACAGGGAAGCATTTATCTGTAATATAACCTGCTACCACTTATGTGGTACTCTAAGGGGAACATATGTTCTCAAGTAGGGCTATAAAATGTTCACCTTGGTTAGGGAAAGCCTTTAGAAGATAGGAAATCTCTTTAGAGGACACCTGTAGAGAAGACAGGATTTCTAGTTCCTTTCATTAGGAGTTCTTTCAGTAAGGATATAAGTCTAATCCTGGATCTGCCATTAATGAGCCTTGACTTCCCTTTCAACTACCCCAAATTGTTGTGGGGGTTAGATCAGGTGATTGCCAAGGGCCCTGACAACTCTAAGACTTATTTTCTCTGATTGTGAATGAATGGAAGGCATAAAAATCAAGAGGCATTGTTTACTTTCATATCAGAAGCTCAAATGCCTTTCCAAATTTTACTTTTCCTGTTTAGTCTTGTTGAAAGGTCCCATTGCCACAAATAATGGTAGTAGGTTCATCATTTTTTAAGCCCCCTACAAAATTTTCACCAACTCTATTCCAAACTTCATAATGGCTGGACACTGAATTTTGTATTTCTTCAGCTGACAAGACTTACACTATGAAATACATGGCTATATTAGTCTTCATGATGGTTTTTTTTTGCTCCTTTATTGGAAAGTAAATGACCTTGTCAACTGTTCTGGATTGTAGCAATAGCACTTTGTAAATGAGAAAATGTAGTTAGGGGAAGTAGTATGATTCATTTGATCAGTCAGTCAACAGATAATGAGTACCCATATGTATCTCTTGATAATTTGGAAACACTTCTTTAAAAAATCCTTATGATACATTGTTAATATTTTAACATTTTTATGGACTACTCATTGATCTTTTTTCCCCAAGGAATAATAGAAATATTTATGCAATTTTGCATTCCTTATTCATGTATTTTAATTTTGTTTGTTTAGTTTGTACATGGTGCTAAATTTATTTGAATCTGTTAAGTGGCAGATGCTTTTTTCAGTAAGTCATAGATAGCAGTTCCCTAGTCAGTCACAAAATGGCAGTATTAACAATGTTGATGTCCTGTAACAGTAGAAAGTTTTGAATGACATAAGTGTGATATAGGCTGCTGGCATGATAAGTTGTAAATTTTTTCCTCTTCCCATAGCAAAGATTAAATATCAGTAAAACTTTGTTAGAGCAAAAACTTGGCTGGTTCTGTCCACTGTAACATATTAAAATATTTTTTAAAAAATAATGATGTACCGGAGGACCACACCCTGTCCAGTCTGGTAAAGGGAATCACCTACAGATGCCAGTATGTTCATGTGAAGTTGACCATTAAACATATTTCAGCAGTTGATGTATGGCGAATAATGGATCACTTGTTTCTTATGAAATTGCTTGTTTCTTTACAGTAAAACTGCCTTGGGGATAAACATTTCCAATTCGCTTTTTTTCTCCTCCCCTTCACCTGTAAGCAGGAATATAATAATTGTCATAAAAAAATAGAACTCTGCTTTGGGTTTCAACATTGACATTGCTTCCTAAGTGAAGGAGACAGTAAATCCATTCACTATGTCTACCTTAGTTCCAGGTCTCTAAGGAAATGACAATAAGGAGTGGTAGGAAGAGAAGGAGTTATTACTAGGAAAATGTGTCCAAAGAACCATTATAAAATATGTCACTAGGCATGTATTGAATGTGGTGTGATGTACTGTAGTGTGTGAGTGTGTGTGTGGAAACCTGTGCTGGGTTTGGGAGCATGGTGAATAGGCAAAATGTCATCTCTTTAGGAGAAAGAAGCTACTTATATAGTATGATTGGGCAACAATTATAAAATGAAAATGGATGCAGATAGACATGAAATGGGCAGCCAGGGTTGTAAAAGTTCCTAATAGGGTCAGCATGGTCATAAGAAATACTTAGTTACTGATGTCATCTCAGACATCTTCCCTAAGAATCTGCACTTCTATAAGTTAATGAATCTGGGACTATTATTCCTTGCCCTTCCACCTTACTCAGATTAAATTTCTTCCAGAAGAAACCTTTCCTTTTAGTGATGACATTATTTGTAAAAAGAACATTTTTTTTAAATGTGGAAAAGCATTTTTGAAGTCCGAAGCTGCCTTGAAACCCATCATTGTAGTGGAAGAGATAGTTTTACCAGGAAGTGTGAGATCTCTGGGAATAAAGATGTTAATGGCTTATGTAGCAGAGTTTGAGAATATGGATTTGAGAAATGAATCTGTATCTGAGTAAAGTAGGAAGGCTGCCATAGATTGACATGAATGCTAAAGATGAAATCAACTACTTAGTAGCAGGGATAGATAGTGTTTTGTGCATTAAGGAATGAGAAGTAGAAGAAGGAAAAAAGCTTTAAAGCAAAATCAATGAAAAGTATTTTTGGTGAATGCAAAAGAACAGATCCTCCACAGTTAAAGTCTAGTATACTGATATGCACTAAGAGGGAATCTGATTTTTAATTATTAAAAGGCAATTAGCCAATATACCAAATATACTGATATTCCTGGAATGTTGATTCCTAATGAATCCACTCACCCTTGCTTAAGGGAAGAAGTACTTCTCTACTTGTAAACTACCTCTTATATTGTTCAGAGCACTTACAAAGGTTAGCAATATATTTGGGTGCCTGAGATAAGGGAAACAACAGAGGCAGTGTCAAAAGACTCTACTAACAATGGTCCTAGTACCAAAGTTTGGCCATCACTCCCTGTCTTCATTCCTCTAAACAAGAACATGGGGATAAATTATAACTCTGTTTAAGATGCTAAAGAAAAGTATAGAATGATGGGTCTAAGTAAGAAGTATTGAGGTTTTAGTCAAATCTTCATTATTCAGGAGCTGATTATCTGGTTTATGGGTTATCCATACCCTATGTATTCTTTATCCTCCATTCTGCTGTTTGCCTTTTGGTACTTTTGCTGCTCATTAGTTCTTTTACTAGAGGGTGGTCAAGGAAAGAATAGTAGAGTGACACTTTTATCAGCTAATTTTGCTACCTATTAATTCTCTAGTGAAGACTCTGATAGGGAAGGAGGCAGAAACCAAGGGCCAAAATGAGAGGTTTGAGAACTATATAAATTTCATTCTTTTCACAAGCTCTATACCCTGTGAAAACACGAATAAATTGAATAGCTTCTGATAAAAATTCCCCAGCAAGAGTGACAAGTCAGCCTTTTAAAGAAAGTACTGAAAGTTCTCCTTTCAGGCCCTTTTATAACTCTATTAGGCTAGGAAATCTATGCCAAACAAGCTTCCATCGGTCCTTGGAGAGGAGTAAATTAAATAATTTAATGTGACATTTACAATAAATATATTGTGGATTTTATTTTTTGGTGGCAGTGGTCAGCACTTTTCATTTTTCTGACTCACCTCTAACAAGATTTATATTCATTAGCACTATCATACGTGTTTGATAACTCTCACAGTTATCCCAGGTCCAATCTGTAATCCCTTTTGCTAGGGTGACTGGGCTGTGTTCCCTTTAATTTAGTTCCATAACCTACACTAATTATTTGGTGTTAGTAATTAAGACATATATGTTATTTTTGGCTTATTTATGAAGTATAAATCTAATCATGTTATGATACATGTTTTTGAAACATAAAATGGTTTTCAGCATTAATAAATTGACTTGGGTCACAGAGGGCTATCCTTTGTGGTGGTCCAGGAAGCAATAAAAGTGGACATTTATTTCAATAAAATGTACATGTGCAATATAGCTTTTGGTTTACTTATGGTGAGGGAAAAAGTCATCAGAGGCTTAGAAAAATCCTATATAATAAAAGCCTAGTATGCTAAATGTCCGGTCGTCCAGTTGGCTGTTCAACCAATCAAAGCATAATATGCTAATGAATGCTAAGGCTGCTCAACCACTCACTATGACATGCACTCACTATGACATGCACCAGGGGGCAGGCAGTTGACTGGTCGACCAGTCGCTATGATGTGCACTGACCACCAGGGGGCAGATGCTCCAACCAGTAGGTTAGCTTGCTGCTGGCATCTGGCTGATCAGAACTGAGCGAGATGGGCTGGACACATCCTGGAGCCCTCCCACGGTTCCTCCCCAGCTGGCCAACATCTCGCATCCCTCCACCAACCCTGATCATGCACCAGTGGGGTCCCTCAGCCTGGCCTGTGCCCTCTCCCAATCTGGGACCCCTCAGAGGATGTCAGAGAGCTGGTTTCAGCCCAGTCTCGCTGGCCAGGCCTAGGGACCCCACTGGTGCACAAATTCGTGCACCAGGCCTCTAGTCAGTTAATAAAATCCTAGATAATCTTCAAGAAGAAAAGGATTAGAAAGATGTGGAAGTGTAATTGTGTTTAATAAAGCATTTTAAAAACAAGTGTTGGGCCAAACTATTTTATAGAGTCAAATAAAAATGATAATAATAGACATTCAGGGTTTATAAAAATAAATTCTCGACTTTTAAAAATATTATATATGCACCAACAAAAAATTGTGTCAAATATACATGAAGCCAATACTCATATTTTAGATGGCATCTAGAAACAACAGAAATGCCTCATAAGTGATATTAGCCATGTCTTCATTGTTTGTGAGTAAAAGATGTATCAAGGCATAACTAGATTCATTCTTGCAGAATAAAAAAGTATTCTAACACAGAGAAACTATTTGTTCCATTTTTTTCTTTACTTAAATTCTACCTTTTCCAGTTTAATTAATGTTAAATTTAGAAGAATTGCAATTAAATCTCAGTCTGCCTGTTAAAAGTTTCTTGTTCAGAATTTCCTGCTACAATGATGGTCTTTTACCTTCTTATTTCTAGGAAATCATTTCTAAATAATGAACTAGGCAGTGGCACAAACTGAGATAACTGATTAATTTTTCTCAACTCCAAGTAATTCTTAAAAACACAATTATCCTGATGACTAGGAGCCCTAATAGCCTGATCCCTAGAGTGGTATTTGGGAGACCCAACTCTGCCACTAGCTTGTTGTGGAGTTTTAAACAACTCACTTAGCCTCCTGAACCTTAGAGTTTCATATGTTTACTGTATAAGTATACCGTCTCTGGTCACTTCACAAGGTAGTTGTCAGGTTGATGTGAAGGAGAGTTGAAAAGGTAATAGTTTTTTCTTGTCTTGGAAGTCCTTTATATGTCCTTCAATTTCAAATGATAGCTTTGCTGGGTGGCGTAATCTCGGTTGTAGGTCCTTGTTTTTCATTATTTTGAATATTTCTTGCCAATCTCTTAAAGGAGTTCATCACCATCAAATCAAACCAGTGTTTCATGAAATGTTAAATGGTCTTCTTGAAGATGAAGGAGGAGAAGAAGGAGGAGGAGGAGGACGAGGAGGAGG
>PVJC01003650.1:7899-39601 GCA_004026665.1 Murina feae | reverse complement strand
GTTACAGAATAGTCAGGGGTATAAAGTGCAGCATAGGAAATATTCTAATAACCATGTATGGTGTCAGATGGGAACAAAATTTATCAGGATGATCACTTACTAAATTATATAATATCTAATCACTGAGGTGTACACTAGAAACTAACACACTATTATATGTCAACACTCATTGAAAAATAAAAAATCTTTAAAAAGAGAAGGTAATAGCAATTTCTGAGTATATTATTATCAAAATAAGAAAACCCAAGCATCTATTTATTGATAGCAGTGAGGGAATTTTCCTGCTTTTGCAGCTTTTTCAAATTTATCTACATCTTTTCTATAAGCTCTAACTTCTCACTGAACCATATGGACTGTATACTTGGTGATACAGCTCACCACTCTGCTGAGGGGCAGAAGCAACCATTTAAAAAATGTAGCTTAGCTAGAAGGTATCTAGGAAGCAGCAACAGATATTTTGCCATTTTGAGCCAAATCACTTTGTTGACCACAAGGCAGAACTGCAGCAAGCTTAGATGGGAGAACTGTGATCATTATCCAAAGGTCAGACTTGATAAGCAGACCGTGCTATTTCTTCCACTAACTCTCATGTTTGGAGGGGCATGAGGGTGGCAGGGGGAGCCAGAAATCTCACTGTTAAAAAAAAGAGTTGAAGTGATTTTTGGCTAATAGAACTGGCCATATTCTGTGCAGAATGATAGGATTACTCTCTTCAAAGAGTTCTTAGTTTAGGAAGTATGGCAGCAGCAGGAACTTCAGGCAGAATCTACATCTGTCTTGTTACTTGGCTCTAAGTAGGCATTCCATAAATGTCATTTGGATGATTGGATGAATTAGTGGATGGACAGACAAGTAATGGATGAAAATGAATTTTGAAAGATAATTTCTTAAATTTACTCTTTGGAAAAGCAGAGGTGACAACTTGAAAACCTTTAGCATATAACTTAGACTCAATAATCTACTTCCACTAGAAATTTAAATACTTGAAATATAGACCTAAGTGGAAAATACATTTATTATTTTCATTAATTTGTATGTAAAATAAAAGAAAATTTTAAAATTAAGAACTTGCTCTTATACGTGAAGTTACACTCCAGTGAATTACTCTATTATGAAGATATAACTTATGTTGAATAATTTATCATACTTATTTTTAATCAATTTGATTTATTTCCTACCAAACATCTTGGAGGCAACATTTACACTTTACCTTTCATCAGCAGTGAACCATGCATCAGTAAAAACATTAGTCCCAACACAAGCCTACAGGTGAGGTAACATGGTACAGGGGGGAAATTTTGTAGTCAGAAGATCTAGGTTCCGCTCTTCCACACACATGTTATAACTTTGGGTAAATCACTGAAGCTTCTCTGAGCTGTAGTTTTGTAATCCTTCCTCCATCTTTGGGATGTTGTGGAAGCACTTGGTAAGCTGTAAAATTCTCTAATAATGTCAGTTATGTTAGGGAAGGAGTTAGAAATACCATCCGAATGCTCTAAGACTTCAGTTTCTGGCATTCTGATGTAGAGGGTGGAGTGGAATCTCTGAATGTTGGCCACCACCCTGAGAGCATTTAATGTGAAGATCATAATCTAAAAGATTTCTCAAAGTTACCATTAAAGAAAATCTATTCAATATAACAATTAAACAGATGGTAAAGTACAAGTTTAGACTCCATTTAGATGGTCCTACTCTTTTGAAAACTTTTTGTCAATCTACATGGAATGTATCATGCATTTTTTTGGTTTGCAATGACCAGAAAGGACTGCAAAATCATTTGGTGTGGCCCTGCCAGGGCATTAGGGGTGAGTTAATTCAATGTTTGACCAAATATTAGTAGGCTGATTTTTAGGTTGATAATTGTATATGGCCTGAAAATGATGTTATAAATATCCAAATGGCCCTTGGCTGAATAAAGGTTCCCCACCTCTGCTCTAAAAGGTAATTAATTAAAAAAATAACTAATGCCTTAAAAAAAGAACATTAGGCAAATCACAGCCTTTATCTGTATGTTGGATGAGATTGTGTGTCACCAAATGCTCAAATCAGGTTGTTACTGAAGCACAATCCCATCCCAAGAGAGAAGGCAAACTATTAAGAATGAGCTTAGAAAAAAAGACATTTTGTAGATGCATTAAAATAGAAAACAAACTGATTAGGCAAAGTTCCAAAGATGCATTAATTTATTAAAGTAGATTGTAATGAATGTTGGAGAGATTTAAATAAATTAACTTTTAATGAGTACCCAGGGCCCAAGGAAAAAGAATGACAGAGGATTAGGAGTATTTTGTCTGATTGTTGCATAATGCACACTGATTAGGGGCGTGTGTGTGTGTGTGTGTGTGTGTGTGTGTGTGTGTGTTTTCTGAATGTTCACTGCTGTATAACAATACTAACAAATAAAAATTAAATTTAAAGTATCTCTAGATTATAATTGTTGCCTGCTTTTATATGTACACAAATACCGTGTATGGATTTAATAGCTTTCCCTATAACTATAGCAGAGGGAGACAGGAAGATTTGTTAGTGCATCATATCATTACATTTTGAAATGTCTCATGTGAGCAAAGCTTTGGTTAGTTAAGGTAATTTATTCCTAACATGCAGGACATGCTTTTAGCATTTCAGCTTTAGATTCTTATTCTGACTTTCACAATACTTGTGCTCTAAATATTATTAATTGATAACAAGTTACTGAGAACATATATTGATATTTGAACATCTTATTAAAAAAACAAATTTCTGTACTTCTTTACAAGTGCTGGTTTATAATTAGCAAAATTGTAAAGAAGATGTTTTGGAGCTGTATTGGAAATTCTTTGAATTTTTTTTCCAGGACACTTTAACTGCACTACTATTAAATCATTTACTGACTGTGAAATAAGTTTTGAGTAGGTGGTAGCTGGAAGGCATTCTTCCAGGCCTCCCTCCTCTCTCATTTTCTACCCCATTACTGAGTTTAGTATCACAATTTTATTACTGTCTTCCATCTGGACTTTTCGTTGTTTTCTTTCTTAAATATATTTTATTGATTTTTTACGAAGAGGAAGGGAGAGGGATAGAGAGTTAGAAACATCGATGAGAGAGAAACATCGATCAGCTGCCTCCTGCACACCCCCTTCTGGGGATGTGCCTGCAACCAAGGTACATGCCCTTGACCGGAATCGAACCTGGGACCATTTAGTCTGCAGACCGTTGCTCTATCTACTGAGCCAAACTGGTCAGGGCTTTTTGTTGTTTTCTTAAGCTCAGAACTTAGAGATCATATGATTCAAGTCTCGTTTTTTTCAGATGAAAAAACCTCAAGCAAGAATGCCTTTCCAGAGTTTCCCCACTGGGTTGATGGAAGAGCAGAGTGAAGAGCCTGTGTCTTTGTGGCCTGTTCTTCCCACTATACTTAACTGTCTCGTTTGCAGTTTAAACATTTTACCAGATCTTTCCTAAAGTTCAGTTGAATCACTGAGGAATCATTGAGTGACATAGGCAAACCACATTGCAGACCGATTTTATTAAATGTAGTTGTGGTTTAGATGGACTGCTTCCCAACATCCTTCATGATATTGTACATGTAGTGGAGTAAATTAATGCTCTCCTTGACTGGCCTGGGGTCCCAAGTGTTGTGAGATTTGAGGCCAATCCCAAAGGCAGTTTGGAAACTTTCTCTGGAAATAAGAAAGCAGACACAATATTTCTGAAATATTTTAGCCATTATTTCCTGGATGAAGGAAAGGAACACAATCTTGTAATTATAATTTGCTTAAATGTTTCCAAGACTTCAGACTTCTTTTATTTTGACAGCAACCCTTCTAATCTTTCTATCTTGTCCAGAGAGGCATCATAAACTGTATAAACTATTTATAAATAGTTCTAAACTATTTATATTGCACAACTAATACAGTTCCCTGCATATTGTAGGTAATGAGTAAATGAACTTACCCTCTAAGTGTTACCTGATGTTAACGTAAAAATAACACTTTGGGCAGTGCATGCATACTCATTTGCTTCATTTACATCAGTGGTTTTCAGTCCTGGCTGCATATTAGAATCACCTGGTGGTTTTTAAAATCTAGATGCTTAGGCCTCACCTTGAACAATTAAATCAGAATTTCTGGGGGTGGGGCACAGGCATTGGTATTTTCAAAAAGTTCCCTGGCTATTTTAATGTGTAGTCAGGGATGAGACACACTGCCCTAAAATCTCAATCTCTTCTGCAGACATTCCTAACAAATCTGTGAGATGGAGGACTGGTTGAGGCAAGAAGCTGGTGAAGACAAAAGAATAAGGGAGCTGCTTTTGGCATTGTTCTCGTCACATTTGAGTCACATGTGTGTCAAAGAAAACAATTGCCTTCTAGAAGCCTAAAGGGAGGACTCCTAAATAAAACGGGTTTACTCCACTGCAGCTACACGTTCATGCTTCTCATCTGCCCAGGTTAGGCTGCTTGGTCACATATTTAGGGTCTTAGTTCATTGCTATTCCATTTCTTCCTTTCACCATCGTGCTAGGAAAGTGTCCAATAACCAGAAAATTCTGAACCTGTAATTTTCCAAGGCTATAAATTTACCAATCAAAATCTGTTCTCAAAGGATGCATTTCTCTAAACCTAATGGGAAGGGACTCAAAAAATAAGAAAACAAGTACAATGGAAGATGGAGACGAATTCAGTTAGGAAGGGCATGAAAGTTGAAATGGTCTTCAAAATAAGAGTAATATTTTGGCTTTTGGAATCTGTTCCAAGATTCCAGTGACATTAGTTGGATTGAAAGGATTTTTAGGTCTTTTCTGGTCCTGAACTCTACTTAGAGGCAATTCTGGAAACTTACTATGCTTTCACAGTCTGACTTCACCTGGCACAGTAGCTTCCTCTGTTGTTTAATTTGAATAATTGGGTTGTAAGCTTGCTGCCTCTGGGGTGCCTCGAACTCTTAGGTATTAAGAATCTGTGCAACGTTTAAAACCTCTCTCCCATGATATAGCATGACTCTAATTCCCATTGCAGAGAAACTCAAGTTTAAAATGTTCATGGATTTGAATGGGTATCTTCAAAACAATTCATCACTTCACAATCCCCTAGGAGCCCTCATGTGCTTTGTCAATTTTTTGTCTTGAAGCATGTTCCTGAAATGAATTTACTTTAAAGTTAAGATGATTAGAGTGCTTCTTCTCCAGGAAACAATTAAATTAATTTTTTGCAAGCTTTCTTTGGGTATTGTTAAAAGGAGAATTGTCAGCGTAATCTAACATACTATAATAACCAAAAGACAACTACTATTAAGATGCAAGATTTTCTAATAAGACCATTTTGAAGAGTTATTTAGGAGGAAGAGAAAAGGAAAGGGTATAAGGGGAGAAAGGGAAGGAATCTATTAAATATTCCTGACCTTCAAAGACACTTATGTCAGTGAATGCTGAGACCTATTATTAAAATGTTTTTCTCTCTCCTTAGCCGAATAGTATGTTATCCTGGCTCTGAGACGATTATGCTTTATTTTTTTCCAGATTAATTTCTATCTTTTGACAGGCTTTGTTAAGAATACATAGCAAAGGTCAAGTGTACACCATTTGCTGGTGTTTCCTGGCAGCCTTTATATCATGGCAAATAGAGATTGGGGGCAGTTATATTTTTCTTCATAGCTTTGTGGATATGATTTGAATGGATTGTACTTTTTCTCATACCAAAACTCACAAACCTTGCAAGACATTCAGTACTGTGACTTAAGAGTTTTAAAATGGATTCATCTCAGACTTTGCTTTTCCCCACCAACTTCTAAATGCAACCAGAGACCAAATACAGATGATTCCACTTCATGAGTATTTCTTAAATCCATTCACTTATTTCTATCCATTGCCATTGTCTCAGGTGACACTACTGTTCTCTCTCCACTGTATCACTGTGGTTTTCTAACTGGCCTCTCTGCCTCTGGTGCCTTATCACCTCCAATGCATCTTTTATTCTGCCATAAGTGTGAGCTTTCTAGTGCACATATCAGATGTGTATGTACAACCCCCTCCCCACACCCAGAACAAAAACAAATCCATAAACATCCAGAATGAACGCTGAGGTCCTGCAATAAGTTCTCTGATAAAAAGTCTCTGTGGAGAGAGCCGTTGGGAATGAGGATACATTTCACTGAACAAGTGACATTTGAGCAGGGTTTTGAAGGATGAGTAAAAGTTCTCTGTGTAGAAAACTGTAGCTTAAGCCAAGAGATGGTATGTACAGAATCATCAAATAGAGTCCAGAAATAAATCCATGCATATATTGTTAACTGATCTTCAACAGTGATGTCAAGAATGAATAATGGGAAAAAGATAGTCTCTTCAAAAGATGGGGTTCAGAAAACTACATGCAAAAAGAGGAAAATAATTTTGGATCCATATCTTATACCATACAGAAAAATCAACTAATTTAACTGTAAAAATTAAAATTGTAAAATGCCCAGTAGACAACATAGGGAGGAAGTTTCTCGGCATTGCTCTTTACAGTGATTTCATGTTATGGCATCAAAAGCACAGGCAACAAAACCAAAAAGAGACTGGTGGTATCACATCAAAATAAAAAGCTTTAGCAGTGGAAAGTAAACAACTAACAGTGAAAAGGCAACCTACTAAATGGGAGAAAATATAAGGGGTTAATTTCCAAAAAATATAAAAAACTCCTACAACTAAAATAAAACAAAAGATCCTAATAACCCAACTTAAAAATGGGCTAGTGATTTTTAATTTTTTTCCATTACAGTTTACATTCAATATTATTTTATACTGGGAGCCCGGTGCACAAAAATTTGTGCGCTCAGGGTGTTCCCTCAGCCTGGCCTGTGCCCTCTTGCAGTCTGGGATCCCTTGGGAAATGTCCACTTGCTGGCATGCCTGGCCAGCCTGGGCGAGGGGCTGATGGCTGTTTTCAGGCTGGCCAAGCCCCCCACTGTGTACTCTCACCCCATGGGGGTGTGGCCAGCCTGGGTGAGGGGTTGAGGGCCGTTTTCAGGCTGCCCACAGCTCCCATTGACCCAACGTCCCAGTGAGGCTGGCTGGAATCAGGTTTCTGGAGTTTATTTATCTTCTATAATTGAAACTTTGTTGCCTTGAGCAGGCCTAGTCAGGCAACGAAGCCTCCTGTTTGCTTCAGCTCTGTGGCTTCTATAATTGAAACATTGTTGCCTTGAGCAGAGGCCCGGCTGGCCTAGGCAGGCAGTTTCAACTCCATCGCTGGTACAACAGAAGCCTCCTATTTGCTCTAGCTCTGTGGCTGCCGGCCGCCATCTTGACTGGGTTAATTTGCATACAGCTGCTCTGATTTACTTGTGGGTGTGGCTTGGCTGGTGGGCATGGCTTAGGTGTCTTGGAGTGATGGTTAATTTGAATATTACTCTTTTATTAGATTAGATTAGTTTCAAGTATACTGGTACAGCATAGATATTAGACAATCATATACTTTAAAGTGTTCCCCTTGATGTTTCCACTGTCTACCTGGCACCATACATAATTATTACAATGTTATTGACTATATTTCCTATGCTGTACTTCATGTCCCCAATGACTGTTTTGTATCCACCAATCTGTACTTCTGAAACCATTCACCTTTTTCACTCAGTCTCTCAAACCTCCTCCATTCTGGCCATCATCAGTCTGTTCTCTGTATCTGTTAGTCTGGTTTTTGTTTGTTTGTTTATATTCTTTAGATTCTGCATATAAGTGAAATTAAAATGGTATTTCTCTTTCTAAGACTGGCTTATTTCTCTTAGCATACACTTTAGGTCCATCCATGCTGTTGCAAATAAAATTCATTCTTTTTTATGGTCAAGTAATATTCCATTATGCATATGTACTGTAGCTTTTTTTAAAAAATAAGGGGGAAAAAACAAGCTGTTTATTTAAATTAAGAAAGAATGAATACAGAGAAATGGGCTTGCAAGGTATGATAAAAAGTAGATTCTCAAAGTCATTATTTCTTAATCTCAGAACACAACGGATATAGCTATTAAAAGATACCAATTGCATGTGTATTTTTCTGTTAATTTTTTACCATTATGTGTATACTCCAATTCATTTTTTAAAATTTCATTATTGATTAAGGTATTACATATGTGTCCTTATTCCCCCATTGCCCCCAACCCCCCACTCATGTCCTCACCCCCCTGTTGTCTGTGTCCATTGGTTAGGCTTATATGCATGCATACAAGTCATTGGTTGATTTCTCTCCATTACCCCAACCCTCACCTACCTTCCCTCTGAGGTTTGATGGTCTGATCGATGCTTCTCTCTCTCTGGATCTGTTTAAGTTCATCAGTTTATGTTATTCATTATATTTCATAAATGAGTGAGATAATGATATTTATCTTTCTCTGACTGGCTTATTTCACTTAGCATAATGCTCTCCAGTTCCATCCATGCTGTTGCAAATGGTAAGAATTCCTTCTTTTTACCACAACATAATATTCCTTTGTGTAGATGTACCACAGTTTTTTTAATCCACTCATCTGCTGATGGGCACTTAGGCTGTTTCCAAATCTTATCTATGGTGAATTGTGCTGCTATGAACATATATCCTTTCTGATTGGTGTTTCTCTTTTCTTGGGATATATTCCCAGAAGTGGGATCATTGGGTTACATGGAAGTTCCATTTTTAGTTTTTTGAGCAAACTCCATACTGTCTTCCACAGTGGCTGCACTAGTCTGCATTCCCTCCAGCAGTACATGAGGGTTCCTTTTTCTCCACATCCTCACCAGCACTTGTCATTTGTTGATGATAGCCATTCTGATAGGTGTGAGATGGTACCTCATGTTGTTTTGATTTGTATCTCTCAGATGATTAGTGACTTTGAGCATGTTTTCACATGTCTTTTGGCCTTCCTTATGTCGTCTTTTGAAAAGCATCTATTTAGGTCCTTTGCCCTAAATATTGAGTTTTTTTACCTTGGGTTGTTTATCTTCCTTTTATTAAGTTGTATGAGTTCCCTGTAAATGTTGGAGATTAATCCCTAATAGGTGATAACATTGGCAAATATGTTCTCCCATGTAGTGGGTTTGTTGATGTTTGTTGTTTGTTGATGGTTTCTTTTGCTGTGCAAAAGCTTTTTATTTTGATGCAGTCCCATTTGTTTGCTGCCTATGGATTCCTCTAGTATTTTTATGGTTTCCCGTTTTATATTTAAGTCCTTTATCCATTTTGAGTTTATTTTTGTGTATGATATAAGTTGGTGGTCTAGTTTCCTCTTTCTGCATGTATCTGTACAATTTTCCCAACACCATTTATTGAAGACACTGTCTTGACTCCATTGTATATTCATGCCTCCTTTGTCAAATATTAATTGAGCATAGTGGTTTGGGTCAATTTCTGGGTTCTCTATTCTATTCTATTGGTCTATATGTCTGTTCTTGTGCCAGTACCAGGCTGTTTTGAGAACAGTGGCTTTGTATACAGCTTGACATCTGGTATTAAATCCCACCTACTTTGTTATTCTTTCTCAGGATTGCTGCATCTATGGGGGTCTTTTATTATTCCAGATGAAATATGCCATTGGTATTTTAATGGGGAGTGCATTGATTCTATACATTGCTTTAAGTAGTATGGACATTTTAATGATGTTGATTCTACCAGTCCATGAACACAGTATGTTCTTCCATCTGTTTGTTTTTCTCTGTCTCTTTTTTCAGTGCCCTGTAGTTTCTGTGTATAGGTCTTTTACCTCCTTAGTTAAGTTTATTCCTAGGTATCTGATTTTTTTTTAAAATTATGATAATGGTAAATGGGGTTGCTTTTTTAGTCTCTCTTTCTCTAAGTTCACTATTGGTATATAGAAATGCCATAGATTTCTTGGCATTAATTTTGTATCCTGCTACCTTGCCAAATTAATTTATTAAGTCTAATAATTTTTTGATGGAGTCTAGGGTTTTCTATGTACAGTATCATGTCATCTGCGAATAAGGACAGTTTTACTTCTTTTCCAATTTGGATGCCTTTTATTTCTTCTTCTTATCTAATCGCAATGGCTAATACTTCCAGTACTATGTCGAACAGGAGTGGTGAGAGTGGGCATCCCTGTCTTGTTCCTGTTCTTAGGGGAAATGGTTTTAGTTTTTGCCCATTGAGTACGATGTTGGCTGTAGGTTTGTCATATGTGGCTTTTATTATGTTGAGGTATGATCCTTCTTTTCCCACCTTGCTGAGAGTTTTTATCAAGGAAGGGCGTTGGATTTTGTCAAATGTTTTTCTTCATCAATTGATATGACTATGTGATTTTTTTCTCTCTCAATTTGTTAATGTGATGTATCACGTTTATCGATTTGCAGATATTGTACTATCTTTGCATCCCTGGGATAAATCCTACTTGGTCATGGTGCTAGATCTGATTTGCTAGGATTTTGTTGAGGATTTTGGCATCTATGTTCATGAGGGATATTGACCTATTATTCCCTCTCATTGTGTTGTCTTTATCTGGTTTTGGTATTAGGATGATGCTGGCTTCATAGAATGAGCTTGGAAGTATTCCTTCCTCTTGAATTTTTTTGATAGTCTCAGGAGGATTGTACTGCAGCTTATTTATCCACTCATCCATTGATGGGCACTTGAGTTACTTCCATGTCTTGACTATTGTGAATAATGCTTCAATGAACATAGGGGTGCGTATATTCTTTTGAATTCGTATGTGGAGTTTCTTCTGATATATACCCACAAGTAGAATCACTGGGACATAAGGCAGTTTAATTTTGAAATTTTTTAGAGAAATCTCCATACAATTTTCCTTAGTGACTGCACCAATAATCTGCATTCCCACCAACAGTGCATGAGGGTTCCCTTTTCTCCAGATCCTGGCCAACACTTGTTTGTTGTTTTATTGATGATAGCCATTCTGACAGGTGTGAAGTTATAGCTCTTTGGGATTTCAGTGTCCATTTCTCTGATGATTGGTGATGTAGAGTTTCTTTTCATATGTCTATTTGCCATCTGTATGTCCTCTTTGGAGATGTATCTATTCAGGTACTTTGAAAAATGGGCTAAAAATTTGAATAGATATTTCTACAAAGAAGATATACAAATGGCCAACATGGGTTTGATTAGGAATATGCAAATAAAAAGTATAATGAGATATCACCACACTGGTGAGGATGGCTATTATAAAAAAAAACACCCACTATATTTATGAATTTGTGCATGGGTGGGGTCCCTTGGCCTGGCCAGCGATCACAGCCGATCGGAGATGCAGGAGGTTGGCCGGGGCAAAGAGCCACGGGAGGTTGGCCAACTGGGGAACAGTGCTGTGTGAGGTTGGCTGGCTGCGGGGAGGGGCTACAGAAGGTTGCCCGGCTGTCCTGATCACGGACACTGGGACTGGATGGCCAGGGGGAGGTCCATGGGAGGTTGGCCTGCTGTAGGAGGTTGGCTGTGGGAGTGAACTGACCACCAGGGGGTAGCTCCTGTATTGAGCATCTGCCCCCTAGTAGTCAGTGCGCATTACACTACCGGTAGACTGGTCGTTTGGTCATTTGGTCTTTCCGTCACTTAAGCTTTTATATAAAGGGATAGATGTGTTTGTGAGAATGTAGATTAATTGGAAACGTTGTACACTGTTGGTGAGAATGCAAAATGGTATAGCTGCTATGAAAAACATGTGGAGGTTCCTCAAAAAATTAAAAGTAGAACTACCATATGACCCAGCAACGCCACTTCTATTTATCCAGAAGAATTGAAATTAGGATCTCAAAAAGATATTAGCACCCCATTGTTCATTGCAGCATTATTCACTATAGCTAAGATGTGGAAACAACCTAAATGTCCAACAGATGAATGGATACAAATAACATGGTATATACATATAATGGTATTATTCATCCATAAAAAGCAGGAAATCCTGCAATATGCAAGAACATGGATGAACCTTGAAGACATTATGCTAAGTGGAATAAGCCAGACACAACAAGATAAGTATTACATGATTCTACTTATATGAGGTATCTAAAATAGTAAAACTCATATAATCAGAGAGTATAATGGTGGTTACCAGTGACTGAGGGGTGGGAGAAATGGAAAATTGCTAATCAATGGGCATAAAATTTGAATTATGCAAAATGAATAAATCCTAGAGATCTTCCATAAAACATCATGCCTACAGTTAACAATATTGTATTGTACACTTAAAAATTTGTTAAGTGTGTAGATCTCATGTTAAGTGTAACTTTCACATAAGTAATTTTTCAAAGCACAGAGACATGAAAAGGCATAGTGTATGTGAGGAATTTGAGAAATTTGGTAGGAATGACATAATGGCATTTGGGGGAAGGTACAAGAGATAAAGCTGATGCAATAATTTGGTCCAGATTTTCTGTGTATTTATCTGCCTCCCTTTATGATCTTTTAAAAAAAAGTTGTATCTTATTAAGTCTTGAAAACTGAGGGCCTAGCATACTGCCAGGTACACAGAATTGTTTGAATGAATTGGATGAATAAGGAGAGAGACTACCTGTCAATATTATTTCATTGATTCATTTATTCCAGTACATATTGAATGCTCAATTAGACTCCAGCCTGGAGCAAAATTAAGATCCTACATATTCTTTTATACAACAATAGTAAGGCTTGTTTTAAACACAGATTAATTTTTTTTGCAGGCTTTTTCTTTACAGTCACGTGTCTTCTCTAGTGGATTCTAACTTTCTCCTCAGTAGTAGCTTGACTTCAGCCCAGGTACCTCTCTAAAGGAGTTAATCACTTCTCAGTCCCATATATTGATACTCCTGAAGTGGAATTATTATAGGGAAGATATGGATCTACAAAGATGCATTGGCATATTATAGGAATCTCTGTTTCCTCCTGCGTGTTTAATTTCACAGCCAGCAGCAGAATTGTTTATCATACATACTTGACAAACTAGTACAAATAGGAATCTAAGATTAGGAATGCAGAAAGCATAACTCCAGAACATTAATGATACAGTATACAAAAATTAATGGGGTGGGGGAAGGAGGGAGGATAACATTTTTGAACATGTAAATGAAAATTTACTGTATTTATGCAATGCTATCTTTAGGGATTGTTAAATCACAAATTCATTGGTTAATTAGAAGGTAATTAAACTTGTAGCACAGTGATTGGATAAATAGTTAATGAAGGCTGAATGAACGAAGAAAGGAAATCTGGTGAAATTACTGTGTACATTTTGGGGAAAGCAAAGATACAAATGTTATGCAGTGCAGTGCATCAGTTTTAAAGGATACACATATCCTAGCATTAATTCATAAAATTAACTCTCCAAAACCAGAAAGATTTCCAGCTCTCATTCTCCCCTTTAAAGCATCCTGCACTGAAATGCAGACTTATCTGACTGCTACTCACAGGATGGGAAGTTATTTTGCTGATCCTTATTTACCACTTATTTACTATTGTCTTAAGAATATATTACAGTGGATTGCTATACTTTGTGTGTAACTGTTCCTACTGAAATGGCTGGCTCAGCCTCGGCTCCTGACCAGATCCAGCTATCTAGTTTAAAAAAGCAGTGGAGTGGTTTTTGCAGGGAGAACTATGCTTGCTTTTGATAATTACCTCAGCTTTATGAAATCAATCAGCCTGAAGGGAAGACCTCATTACAGATCTGACAAGATAGACTTCAATTTCAATACCAGAACAACTCTCTGTCCTCAGGCTCTGAAATCTGCAATTATTTATTTTATTTAGACAGAGACACCCATAATACAATACCTCTGGGCACAGTCTCATACAAGTATTAAACAGATAACCTAACGGTCAGTGTGTTAAGAACCTGCCCTATTCCTGTCACTCAAATAGAAAATTGGCCAAAAGGAATTGCAGCATGTCGTAGAGCCAGCACAAAGTAGGCACTGATGAATAGCCATCTTTCTAGTCCCCCACCCCCAATGATGTAGAGAGGAGAATAGTTGCTATAACTGTTTTCAGGGCTAAACTACAGAAAAATAAGGCTTTCTCAATTCCTCTGAAGACTGCCAGACTTTATCCTAAGGAAAATGATTCATCTCCTGTCTACAATCTGTCACTTTGAACTCCTTTCAAATCAACATTTTTTGAACTTTGTTTTCATTGAGGAATATGATTTTGCTTTGTTTTCCAAGCCTTGAATTGTACAGAGGAAAAGAGTCTGAATCATTCTTCTTCTTGAAGTTGGAAATATGTATTTTCTTTTTCTGCTCATGGAACTCAAATACCTTACCAGATTTAGTTTAGACTTTTCTCAAACAATTCACCTTTTCTAAGGCTAGGATATTTCAGTCCCATAGGAAAAACACAGAGCAATTTGAGCATAGGAAAATATGTATTTAGAGAGAAATATTCCTTCTCTATTCCGGCTTTAGTGTCACTATTAACAGTGTTCCAATTATTAAAAAACCCAGCTGAAACTGAGCACTGATTAAAGCTTTTTTTTGCGGGGGGGGGGGGCATTTCCGTTGTAAGGGAGAAATGTGATTCTTTTGTATTGGAAAGTTCGAAGTGGTGACAAATATAGTCTTCTCTTCTAAAAATAGTATAAGCAAAGAGCAATCACTGACTACTCCCAGCATTATTTATTAATGTTTTACCTTGATGACTGTATTATCTGAAAGAAAGTTACAAAACTAATGCAAAGCTAACACCTTCCAAGCTGTAAATAGGATTTAGTGTGCAGAAGCCACACTACTCAACTGTTCTTATTTCATTTACGAGTTGAATTTATAATACTCCCTCATTGAGTTAGAAGGGAGCTAGCATTCATTTAATGTCTAGTATGTGCTAGACCTATACATTCTCATTTAATTTTTCTCACTTCCCTATAAGGCGGGGGGTGGGAAGGAGCATTAGCATCCCTGATGTTTCTGTCTCTCTCTCCCTCTCTCTTCCTCTCTGAAATCAATAAAAAAATATATTTTAAAAAGAGAAGAACCATATATGGGGTTTCTTTTCTAGTGTTTTCTCCTATAAGGATCTTAGTCAGTGGGAGGACTGTTTTGACTCTTAACAAGGGAGAATGAGTTATGTAGAGTCAAGTTTAAATGTAGAGTATATGATAGTCTTCAGAAATCCTAGGATAGAGAGGAAATCCTAGGATAGAGAAGAATGCTGAACAAATCCCCCAAATCATACTTCCTTCTTCCCTTCAGAACAGACTCATAAGCAGGTTGCTTGGCGTCTGGGGTGGGAAATGCAGCTAGTGCACCCAAATTTGTAGCCAAATTAAGTTTGGGTTTTTTTTATTGTCTAAAGTTTTACATATGTTTCCTTTTTCCCCAAGTGACCCCCCCAGCCATTCCCATCCCAGGCAAGCCCCCATCACCCCAGTGTCTGTGTCCATTGGGTATGCTAATATGCATGCATACAAGTCTTTTGGTTGCTCCTTAACCCTCCACCCCTACCATTTGTTTATGGATCTGTTCTTGTTCATCACATTATGTTGATAGCTGAATTAAGTTTTATACACATTTCTGGAGTGCTTCCTGGTATACTGTACAAAGCACAGTGCTAGGCATCTTAGAGGAGGAGAGATTTTTAAAAGTGACTGAGATATGTGTCCTCAAGGAGTTTACAACTTAATGGTAGTGGGAAGGAAGGATAAGACAAACACTCAAACAACGGTAACTTTTTGCTCTGAAATGCATAGGAAAAGTACTGATTAAGGTCTGAGAAGGGCCAGAATAGTGTGTTAGAACCTAAAAAAGCCCGAGTTCCTTGTTCTGTTTATTAGCTGTGTGACCTTGGGAAATTTATTTATACTGTAAGTTTCCCTTTCTTTGTTATGAAATGGGAATAATAACTAGAAAATAAAATAATGGGACGATGCATGTAAACAGGGCACATTTTTAATAGCCAGTGAATGGTATTTGCCCCAGTGCCCTGCCCCATTGCTGTGTATGTAGTAGATTGGGTGGCTATAGATAAAGAAAGGCATCATGAAGGAAATAGCAGCTGAGATAAACCCTAAAGGAAGGGTAGTATTTTGAAAGTTGGAAATCAAGAAGAAGGTAGAGGAGCAGTGTGAGCTAAAGGTGTGGAGGTAGGAAAGCACTGTAATGATTTGATGAATTCTAGGTAGTCTCATTTTGTAGCCTTTTCTACTGTAGCCTGATTCCCACTGGAATCAGCATCATCTAGCAACTTGTTAGGAAAGCAGACCACAACCCAGACTTGCTGAATAAAAATCTGCATTTTAACAAGATCCCCAGGGAACATGTGTGCGCATTAGAGTTCAAGAAGTGTTGGGATAGAGTACAAGCTGGGGCACAGTAGGGGACAAGGCTTGGAATACAGAGCTTTATTATGAAGGCCTGAAGGCCTGACTATGTAGTTTAGGGAGTCACTAAAAGTTGCAATTCACCATGACCTGATCACACCTTGAAAAAGGTGACTTAAGCATAAATTTTGCTCTGAAGGTCTTATGTTCACCACCATTCAAGCAAGCCTCTTAGTAGAAGACGACTTTGGCCCTTTTCTGTCTCATCACTTCCCTTCACCTTCACTTACCCAGTAATCTTTTACAATTTACCCTGGCTGCAGCTAAACAGCTTATCCAGATAATTAAACTCACAAAATTGACAAAGTAAGTTTCATTTGTTTGATATCAGCTCAGACCTGGAACTGAGAAATAGTTATTTGTTTTGGCCGCTAACCTCTGTGGCTGGAGAGTGATATTGCAGTCCAACTCTTTTAGACATTATAAATATTTCCTCAGAAATAACAGGTGGAGCCACTGGGTAGTGAGAGCTGAAAATAGGGAATCAGACTTTCTGACCTAGGTTGAGGAAGGAGGAGAGGCTCCCAGAAATGGATAAATCTTATAAGAGCTTCTGCCAGCACATTAAGCACTTGGCCATTATCCTAATGCTTATTTCTTCAAATGTTGTGAATTAAAAAACTAATTTGGACACCCTCTTCTTCCCCTTACCATGGAGTCCCATACATGATTTTAAACTGAAGTCAATTTGAAAATAGGACTCAGATTATGTAAGTTTATTTTATACACAAATTACTTAAAATATTCCTTTTGCACAAAAATTGTTATTATATTTTTCAACATAAATTCTGTTGGGAGATTTCTGCTTTGAATTGAATTTATCAGATTTCTCGGGACCTTACCATTTTCTTTGAAAGGGAACAAATTCAGAGTAGAATTGTGTGCCTTTTTTTTGCTAAGGATATACCATCTTAAGTCTGTGGGCCACAGATGCAAATGAAAAGTGGCAGGAACCCTCAGGGTCACATTTCTGTAATATAACCTGGGGCAGTCGTTAAAAGTGTTAGATTGCATCATGAAGGTTAGTCCTAATTTGACCTGATAGTAGAAAGCTCTGTAAAGTGAATTGTGACATAACTATTACAGCAGCTGGGCACAAAGAGATCATTGATCTTTCACAAGCATCATGAAAATTCAGTGCTTTCCTCAAAGCCTAGGTATCATTTGCATCTGTATTGCAGATATCATTGCTTGTGAACTCCTTGACCTGCAGATTGGAGGATTCACTGAGAACCACACTTCATTCTGAGATCTTAAATCCCCTGGTTCCACTGGATAAGAAATGTCATTATCCAAGTTCTCAGCCTCACCCTTCTCCAGTATATATACAGTACTTTCTAAGGTGGCTCCAAATGTGCTATTAACTCAAATGTGCTATTTTGACATGGCATGAAATAACTGGTCAACCTGCTTTTAGATGAAATTATATTACCACATGGACTTATTTAATTGTGAACATAATAAGATACAGAAATCTATAACACTAATATTGTCATTTTTTCTTTATTGTATTAATTTGTGCTTCTCTTTAGAAAACTCTACATTTTGTAGGCTTTGTCAATGAGGGTACAAGAGATGAAGAGAAATGAATGATCAAGGTTCAAAGTGTTATTAACTTTATCCTCAGGAATAAAAGCAAGGACTGTAAGAAATGTATAAGAATTTAGAAATTTTCTGACTTTGCTCTGTTAATTACTTGTGATTCCCTCATTTATTTTGCTTGCAGAACCCTTAAAAAGTTAGACATTCATGTGCTCATTTTAGGGATTGCAAGTGAGTTAACAGTTAAACAAAATGCATCCTAGGCAGTTTTTAGAAGATGGAAGGACCCCTCAAAATAGAGTAGGTGGTGGTTTTTTTCAAAGTTAAGGAAAGCAAGCTGAATTCCCAGGAGCATTGCAAGGAATCCCCAGTCTAAGAAGTGCCCCCTGGAATTAGACCTGTCAGGAATTCATAAATGATTCCTGTTTTGCATAGGAGAATGAACTAGATAACCTCAAAAGTTTCTTCCTACTCTAATATGTTTTCAGTTTCATCATGTATAGTAGAAAATGGTAGAAATAGCTACCGTAAGAGATTTAAGGATCAGTTCTGTAGTTTGGTTGAGGAGTACAATATAATTGATAATATTCAAAGTTTAAATCATAATTGAAATTTTAGCAACAAGGATTCTTGAAATTAAAGTGATGGTTTTATTTTTAGAATTTAAATAGTTTTAATGGTACAATTTTACTTAAAATAACATTCAGCACTGACACAGAAACATGACACAGAAAAGATCCTATTAGTATCTATTGATTTCCTGATTTATTGGTTTATTTAGTGCTGTCCTACGGGAGTAATGAAATAATAAAATGAAAGTAGCTGGGAAACATCAGTATCATATGATTTTGCTATTTCTCTAGCCCTTGTTCTCCAACTGCAAATCTTTGGAAACTGTATTGGGTCCTGGACAATATAAAATACGGATTTATATGTAGTGAATCAGCTTACTGAGTGGCATGTCTCTTTCTCCTTGATATGAGATCTTTTCCTATAAGAAACAAGGCTTGAGATGGTATGCTGAATCATCAAAAATTTCACAAATCTGTATCATACTAGTATGTGGGGTGGATACGCAGAAAGTACTTGAAATCCCAATCTTATTCAGTGCCTAACAAAAGTTCTGTATGAGGAACAAAATACCTAAATCCCTGAAGTGTCATCTGGGACTAAGTAAAAGGCAAGAATGATTATAGTCAAGTGTCTATAACTGAATACTTTTAATTCATCAGATTTTTTTTTTCCTGGACTCCTTTAACCTTTAGAAAAAGGTACAAACAGCAATGAAAAGGTTTAATGAGGAAGGTAGAGTATATCCTTAGAATAGTATATACCAACTCAGACTAATCTCCTTATATTGTACAACAATTCTATAAATTAAAAATGGAAATTCCAAATTATAATAGCAGTTAATATTTATTGAGCATCTTCTATATGCCAGATTTGATGAAGATTGTTCTATATACATGATCTAATTTAATCTTTTTAACAGTCCTATGAGTAAGGTACTGCTATTAACCTCCTTTTACAGATCATGGCTCTGGCTCTGAATCTCTGTAAGATCCTTATTCGTCTACTTAATAAGCCAGAGAAATGAATTAATATATTATTCTGTAAAATTAACATATGCAAAATTACAAAAAATTCTATGATTAAGCATTATTAATCAGAACCTCCTAATTCCTGAGCATTCCTTTTGATCAAGATTGTACCATCCTGTAGCATAGTACTCAAGTGATGAAGATGCATTTGAAATCTAATTATTTCAAGTAATGTTGATATAATCAGCATCAGAACTTTTAAATTGTGGCATTAATTCTTGATTATCAGCCATCAAGTCTTTGCTCTCACTACATGAGTTAACAGAATGAGTCACCTCTCCTGACAATATTGAGTATTAATTCTTTTATTCAACACTCACATGTGGCAGGACACCAGGGATACAGTTGTGTGTGTGTGTGTGTATGTGTGTGTGTGTGTGTGTGTGTGTAGAGAGAGAGAGAAAAAAAATATTTTTTAATTTACTTAGAATAAGATAATCATAACTTTAAATATGTATATATTTATATTATACAAAGTATTATATATGTATATAATAGGTTTATCTTTGTAACAACCCTATGAAATGTTATAAACCCCTTTTATACATTATGAAAATTAAGACTAAGGGAAATTACAAGAATTGCCAAAAGCTACTCAACTAGTAAAGGACAGAGCCAGTATTTGAACCCTGATATATCAGGCTTTGAAGCACATACTGTTTCTACTACTATTCAGTCTTCAATGGAACTTGTTTCTGTCGGCATGATACTCCAGAAAGAAATACTGAGAAACGTGTGGAGTAGTACACTAATCATATTTGACTCTGGAACTACTTGGGTGAAAGAAACATCTTTATTTGTAAATTATATAAATGAAAATAGTTATGATCTGAATGTTTTGTAATACAAAGTTATTGGTGTTTGTTTCTTTTTTCTAGTCATGGTAGAGATTTTATAGGATATAGATGTGATGCAGTGAATAGTTGAGTTAAGATGCAAACACAAATTTTCATTATTTCACTTAGTTACTTAGATGATATAAAGGAAGAATATTTGACAAGTCCCAGAAGACATTTAATGGAGGTGGTCCAAGTGGTCTGATTGCTGAGGAAATAGTACTTGTTATGTGGGCTGAAACATTAGAATATGGATACTTTTTATTAAATACTAAAATGTAAAGTCATTTTGTTAGAACCTTAGCATTCATTTTCCTGAAACTTGATTGACCTTTACCTGACTGGATCCTAAGACTGTATGGATATTTCACAACATTGCCTTAAGAATTGTTATCATAGCTCTGGGTCATAGAAAAATTGAAGGTTAAAGAATGAGCCATGGCAGGCCAACCTAATTCCTCTGATAGGATTAGAGAACCAGTGAATAAAAGGCTCAGGAGAGATCCCCTAACATTGGGCTTTAGCAAAGCTTTTGGTTCCACGTTTCAGGGAGTTTTAAGTTGAAACACTTGAGCATTCAGGCAGATGACTAACAAACTATCTCTGCTCATCCCTGGTTGAATCTTGTAAGACTTAGAGGGTAGAAAGTGCCTGTTGCCATTTTATGTGATATAACAGCTACTAGTAAAGTGACCATGCTTCTGACATTATTTGAAGAGGATGTGATTAACAGTCCCCAAACCCAAGTCATAATTCTGCAACACTTCATCTACTAAATAATTCCTCTTTGCAAGGTCTATGTCTTTGTTCCATTTTCTCACTTGCTATGCAATTATGGTTTTCTTTTTTGGAAACCTCTATATCATCATTGTAAGAGGCTTTGACACCAGAATATTCTAATGAGTATAACTGCATCAATTCAGCAGCCCTTGTGATGAAAACATGGAAAAATGTCAAGAGATAATCTAAGATATATGTGGCTAAGCTTTTTCAAAGAAAGAGTGAGTCCAACTATAGCCACATTTGAAGAGGATCCTAAAAATTTAAGGGAGAAGGTAGAAGATAATTGATAGCTTGTGATCAAACATGTCAATTTCCAAGACACAGGAGGGATCTTACAAATGACAGAGCCATAGTCTTATAAGAACTTTTTCTTTGTTGTTGATTTTTTGTTAATCCTCACCCACAGATATTTTTCCATTGATTTTTAGGAAGATTGGAAGAGAGAAGGAAAGACATAGAGAAACATCTATGTGAGAGAAACACATCGATTGGTTGCCTCATTCACGCACCCTGACTAGGGATTAGCCTGGCTGGGGTGGAGCTGCAACCAAAGAATCAAACCCAGGACCCTTTGGTCTGCAGGCCAACTCTCTATCCACTGAGCCAAACAGGCTAGAGCTAAGAACCTTTATTTTTCAATAAGATCTATAAAAATTACAGAGGGCATTTAGTTTCAGGAATTCATTGGTTACTCCTAGATTAAGGTGACCAGACGTCCCGCTTTTGGCGGGACAGTCCCGATTTTTAACAATTTGTCTCGTGTCCTGCGGCGTTTTAAAAAAGTCCCGATTTTTGGAAAGAATGCACGACAAGCTAGGGAACGGCGGGAGAACGGGAAGGGAATATATGGTTTTCGGCAGCCAAGCGGTCAATGGTGTCCCGCTTTACCAATGTTAAAATCTGGTCACCTTATCCTAGATTCTTAAGATATATAATTTTCTTCTAGTGACTCATATAATAAAATCTGGAGACATCCCAGTCCTTAACAGAGTCTAGAATTTGGCTTCTTTTTCTTCTTTAGGATTGAACCAGCTGCCCTTTGACCCTGCCAACAACAACGAACCCCTGCAGTTTGCTAGTGCCAGTGGCCCTCTGGTCACAGAAGGCCTCATTGAGAATGGAGGGGAGTCAAGCAAGAAAAGAAAGAGAACAAATGCTCCTTCAGGTAAGCTAGGCAATAATGCACTCTCTTAAGCCAATGCTATAGATTCAACATTTTCCTAGAGCCTAGTATGTGGCAGGCCTTGTACTAGAATTTGTAGGAACTGCAGAAATGGGAAAGAGTCCTCTGCCATCAAGGAACTCATGGTTAGATGGGGGAACCAGGAACACATACATAAATAACTCTAATAAAAAATCGTCGGTGTGAGATAAATGTCTAAAAGGGGGGAAAAAACTATTGGCATCATGCAGAAGTGACATTTGTAGCTGGCCCTTGAAGGAGTTGGCTAGAGACAGGAAGAGATAAGTAAAGAACATTGATTTAGGTAGAAGGAATTGTATGAGTAAATGGCTTTCACTGAACATTTTTCTTTCTGTGTACACTAGAGGCCCTGTGCACAAAAATTTGTGCACTTGGGGTCCCTCAGCCCAGACTGTGCACTCTCTGGGACCCTTCAGGGGATGTCCACCTGCCGGCTTAGGCCCACTCCCTGGGGGATTGGGCCTAAGCTGGCAGTCAGACATCCCTCTGGAAGCCCAGGAGCCTTTCTTTGGGAGATGTCCACTGGCCAGTGGGGAGCAGGCCTAAGCTGCAGTTGGACATCCTTAATGCTGCTGAGGAGGCAGGAGAGGCTCCCGCCACCACTGCTGTGCTAGAAACCGTCAACCTCGTTTGTGGCTGAGCAGAGCTCCCTCTGTGGGAGTGCACTGACCACAAGGGGCAGTTCCTGCATTGAGCATCTGCCCTCTGGTGGTCAGTGTGTGTCATAGTGACCAGTCATTCCCAGTCATTCTGCTGTTAGGGTAAATTTGCATATTGCCTTTTTATTATATAGGATAGAGGCCTGGTGCATGGGTGGGGGTCAGCTGGTTTGCCCTGAAGGGTGTCCTGGATCAGGGTGGGGGTCCCACTGGGATGCTTGGCCAGCCTGGGTGAGGGGCTAAGGGCCGTTTTCAGGCTGGTCACATTCCTTTCAGGTTGGAGGGCCCCACTGGGGTGCCTGGCCAGCCTGGGTGAGGGGTTGAGGGCTGTTTTCAGGCTTCCCACAACCCTTTCAGGGTGGGGGATCCCACTGGGGTGCCTGGCCTGCCTGGGTGAGGGGCTCATGGCTGGCCACGCCCCCTAGTGACCCAAGCTTTCAGCCTCTCCTTTTTTTCTTTTTTTTTTTTTGGGGGGGGGTATCTGGGATTTATTTATCTTCTATAATTGAAACTTTTTAGCATTGAGCAGAGCTTAGGACCGGGCAGGGCAGGCAGGAAGCTTGGCTTCCTCCATTGCTGGGGCAACCCAAGCCTCCTGCTCACTCTAGCTCCATGGCTGCCAACATCTCAGTTGGGTTAATTTGCATACTTGCTCCTAATTGGCTGGTGGGTGTAACGAAGTGATGGAGTGATGGTTAATTTGCATCTTTCTGTTTTATTAGGGTAGATGTGGCCGGCTACCCTCACTTTTACTTCTAATGAAGACATTTGCCTCTCTCCACCCTCCCTCTTTTTCCCCCGATACACACTATGCCTGCATGTGTTTTATGCCCCCATTGCTCTCTTAGAAAAGCTCATGAACAGATTTTCCTAAAACCTCTGTAATAGCCTCCCCTGCCATCCTTCCTCTCCTTCCTCTCCTTCAGGCTCCATTGCCCTATTTTCACATTAAATTCTCCAAAATGAAGGGGGAAACAATAAGAGAACCAGATCTGAAATGATGAGTTGATATTTTAAAATTTCATCGCTGCTGCTTGACTATTCATTTGAAAATAGTATCCTTATTATATAGAGACTGATCTGAAAATTTGGAATGGGCTCATTTATGGTATTTCTGTTTTTGTTTTGTTCTGTAATTTTTACTATTAATTTTTTTAATCCTCACGCAATGATATGTTTTTGCTGATTTTAAAGAAAGAGAAATATGAACATGAGAGAGAAACATTGATTGGTTGCCTCCTTTTCTTGCCCCAACTAGGGATCGAACCCACAACCTAAGTATGTGCCCTGACTGGGAATCTAAATCCTGCAGTCATTTGGTACATGGGACAAGGCTCCAACCAACTGAGCCACCCAGCCAGCACTTTTAATATTATTTTTGCATTCAACTTACAACATGAAACATGTTTACAAACATATAACATCAAATCTGACTCTTAGATCATAGGTCTTTCTACTTATAAATCAAGATTTAAAAAAAACATTTTAATTGATTTTTGAGAGACAGGAAGGGAGAGGAGAAGAGAGAGAAAAACATCAATGTAAGAGGAAAACATCAATAGGCTGTCTCCTGTATGCCCCCTACCAGTGATTGAGCCCAAAACCCTAACATGTGCCCTGACCAGGAATCAAACCTTTACCACACTGTTGTCTGTATCCATGGGTTATGCATATCCTAATATATAAAAGCCCTGGGTCATAATGGCCAGTAACAACCGAGGCTCAACCATCCGGAAGTCAGTCCATGGCAACCCAGCACTGACTTCCGCTGCAGGCATGGTGCCCCAGCACTGAATGCTGAGGGGGCTGTGAAACAGGGCCAGAGAGAGGTCTGAAGAGAGAAGCAGGCACTGATCCCTTGCCTCTGTGGCAGCTTTACATCAGCACTTGCCTCTCTCTCTCCCAGTCTGGCCAGCAATTGCACCTCCATTTCTCTCCAGGCCTCCACCAGGGCTACTGATCAGCCCTGCCTTTCTGATCAGGCCCCCTTGATAGACTCAGAAACGCTGACTGGCATAGAAACTGACCAATCAGAACCAAATCTGGCTGAAGTGTGAGGAACAAATGGCTGCCTTGGAGGCAGAGCTTTTGACACTGACTGGCATAGAAACTGACCAATCAGAACCAACTCTGAGTCAACTGTGAGGAGCCAATGGCTGCCTAGGAGAAGGAGCTTTTGATGCTGACTAGCATAGAAACTGACCAATCAGACCCAAATCTGAATCAACTGTGAGGAGCCAATGGCTCTTTAGAAGGCGAGGCTTTTGACATTGACTGGCATAGAAACCGACCAATCAGAACAAATTGGCTGACAGAGGAGGGCAGTTGGGGTGAGATCAGGCCAGCAGTGGAGGGCAGTTGGGAGCAAGATCAGGCCAACAGGGGAGGGCAGTTAGGGGCAATCAGGCAGGCAGGCAGAAGCAGTTAGGGGTGATCAGGCAGAGGGGTTAGGGACAATCAGGCAGGCAGGCAGAGGCATTTAGGGGCAATCAAGCAGGTAGGCAGGTGAGCGATTAGGAGTGAGCAGTCCCAGATTGCAAGAGGGACATCATGTGGGATCAGGCCTAAACCAGTAGTTGGATATCCCCCAAGGGGTCCTCAATTGGAGAGGATGCCGGCTGGGCTGTGGGAACCCCCACTCCATGCACTAATGTCATGCACCAGGCCATTAGTATGCATATAAGTTCTTTCGTTAATTTCTTCCTGTTCCCCCAAACCTCTTCCCCTCTGAGATCTGTCAGTCTTTCCATGCATCCATGCCTCTGGACCTATTTTGTTCTTCAGTTTAATTTGTTCATTAGATTCCACGTATAATTGAGATCATGTGATATTTGTCTTTCTCTGACTGGGTCATTTCACTTGGCATAATACCCTCCAGGTCCCTCCATGCTTTCACAAAGGGTAAAATTTCCTTCTTTTTGACAGCTGTGTAGTATTCCATTGTGTAAATGCTCCACAGCTTTTTAGTCCATTCATCTACTGATGGGCACTTGAGCTGTTTCCATATCTTGGCTATTGTACATAATGCTGCTAAGAACATAGAAGTGCATATATTCTTTCTGATTGGTGTTTCAGGATTCTTAGGATATATTCCTTCCTAGAAGTGGGATCACTGGGTCAAATGGCAGTTCGATCATTAATTTTTTTGAGGAAACTATACTCTTTTCCATAGTGATTGGACCTGTCTGCATTGCTCCCAACGGTGCATGAGGGTTCTCTTTTCTCCACATCCTCGCCAGAACCTGTTGTTTGTTGATTTTTTTGATGGTAGCCATTCTGGCAGGGATGTAGTTTTAATTTGCATCTCTGATCATTAGTGACGTTGTGCATTCTTTCATATGTCTACTGGCTGTCTGTATGTCCTCTTTGGAGAAGTGTCCATTTAAGTCCTTTGTCCATTTTTTAATTGGATTGTTCATCTTCCGTTTGTTGAGTTGTATGAGTCCTTTATATATTTGGGAAATTAATCCCTTATCAGGACTATTATCGGTGAATATGTTCTCCCATATAGTGGATTTCCTTTTCATTTTGTTGGTGGTTTCTTTTGCTGTGCAGAAGCTTTTTCAGTTTGATGTAGTCCCATTTGTTTATTTTTGCCCTTCTTTTCTCTTGCCCTGGGAGATGTATCAGCAAAAATTATACTATGTGAGATGTCTGATATTTTGCTGCCCCCCTTTCTTCTAGGATTTTCATGGTTTCATGACTTACATTTAAGTTTTTTATACATTTTAAACTATTCTTGTGTATGGTATAAGTTAGTGATCTAGTTTCCTTTTTTTCTTTTTTTCTTTTTTTGCACGTACTTGTCCAATTTTCCCAGCACCATTTTTTTTATTGCTTAAAGTATTACAATAAATGATAGATAGATCTCCATTTTTCCCCTTGCCCTTCCCCCCGTCCTCCCTAACCCTCCAGTTTCTTGTGTCCATTGATTATGCTCCTATGCATGCATGCAAGTCTTTCAGTTGATCTCTTAATTCCCCCCCAACCATCCCCAGCCTTCCAGCTATAGGATGATAGTCTGTTCAAGGCTGCTCTGTCTCTGTATTTGTTTATGTTTATCATTTTGTAATGGTCTTTATTATCCACCATTTTTTAAAGAGACTATCTTTACTGCACTTTATGCTATTTTCTCCTTTGTCAAATATTAATGGACCATAATGGCATTGGTCGATTTCTGGGGTCTCTAGTCTGTTCCATTGATCTGTATACCTGTTGTTGTGCCAGTACCAAGGTATAAATCAAAATGTTTATTAAATACAAATTTGGAAAACAAAAATACAGTAAAATATTAGCTAGCTGGACACTTCAAGAAAAGAATGTTTCTTAGAGAGATGTATTTTCTGTATCACTGGAAAGTCATAGTGTATAGGCAAGGAAGTGGTCTGAGTTCTAATCCTAGGTCTATCTCTGTGGCTTTGGTTTGGTTCCTTAACCTCTATGAGATTCACTTTTGTCAACTCTAAAATAGAAATGATACTCAAACCTACTTTTTTATTAAAAAATCTATGAGTGAGTTTCTATTTTGTCTGTTAGTTTATTTGGTTCATTAGATTCCACATATGAATGTAATTATATGGTACTTATCTTTCTCTTCACTGGCTTACTTCATTTACCATAATGCTCTCAGAGAGGAGGGTGTTACTGTGTTTTGTGAAAAAGGTGGAGAGATTAAGAAGAAAAAAAACCACCTCATACTCAAACAACAGTATGGTGATTACCAGAGGGAAAGGTGGGTAGGTGGAAGTAGAAGAGGATATAGGGGCAATAAATGGTGATGGAAGGAGACTTGATTTGAGTGGTAAACACACAATTACAAATGATGTATTATAGAATTGTTAACCTGAAACCTATTTAATTTTATTAACCAATGTTATCCCCAAAATTTAATTTTCAAAAAGTGAAAATAAAAATAAAACTACCTCTTAGCATTGTTAGTTGATTTTAATGAAATTATGCAGGAAAAGAGCTTAGCATGATATCTGCACATATTAATCACTGCATAAATGTTGCTTTTATTTTGTTATTGTTATATGACTAGGTGCCTGGCGCACGAAATTCGTGCACGGGGGTGGGGTCCCTCAGCCCAGCCTGCCCCCTCTCACAGTCTGGAACCCCTCAGTGGATGTCCTATGATAGCCCCAGTCTGCCAGGTGCCTTGTGTGTGTGTGTGTGTGTGTGTGTGTGTGTGTGTGTGTGTCGCCACTGGGGACCTGCTCCCAGCCACATCTGAGGCTTGGAGCAGTCCTCCTGTGTGTGTCTACCTGCTGGGGGCCTGCCCCCAGGCTTGGAGCAGGCACCCCCTCTATGTTGATCTCTCAGACTCTTGCCCTCCCCTGCATGTTGTTCTCTTTTTTAAGCTGTGGCCAGGGCTGGGTGCTGCCTGCCTCCCAAGCTTGCCTACTGCCCATCTTCCTCCAGCCACCAGGAAGCAGGGAAAACCCCACCTCATGGCCAGGCCAGCCTTTTCCTGCTCTCTGATCCCCAGGAGGGACCTGGGGAGCCACCAAGCAGGCCCCCAGCCCCCAAGAGCTTGCTTTCCCACTCCCCAGTACCCCCCAAAGGGCCTGGGGAGCCGCCAAGCAGGCCACCGACTCTTTCTCACTCACCGGTCCCCTGCTGCCTTCCTTTCCCACTCCCCGGTGCCGCCAAGGGGTCTGGGGAGCCGCCAAGCAGGACCCCGGCCCCTGCAGCCTTGCTTTCCTGCTCCCCGGTGCCCCGCAAAGGGCCTGGGCAGCCGCCAAGCAGGCCGAGATGCCCCCGCTGCCTCTTTTCCACTCACCTGTACCCTGCTGCCTTGCTTTCCCACTCCCCGGTGCCCCGCAAAGGGCCTGGGAAGCTGCTAAGCAGGCCCACGGCCCCCACCGCCTCTTTCCCACTTCCCAGTGCCCTGCAAGGGGCCTGGGCAGCCGACAAGCAGGCCGAGATGCCCGCCACCTCTTTCCCGCTCCCTGATGCCCCTCAAAGGGCCTGGGGAGCCGCCAAGCAGGCCGCCAACCCTGCCGCCTCTTTCCCACTCACTGGTCCTGGGTCCTGCGCTGTTCTGCCCTGCAGCTGCTCTGTGCACTCGGGAGGTCCCTCAGCCTGGCCTGTGCCCTCTCACAGTCTGGGACCCCTCTGGGGATGTCTACCTGCTGGAGTGCCTGACCAGCCTGGGTGAGAGGCTTTAAGGCTGCCCACAGCTTCCATTGACCCAATGTCCCAGCAAGGCTGGCTGGACACAGGTTTCTGGGGTTTGTTTATCTTCTATAATTGATACACTGTTCCTTTAAGGCAAGGCCTCCTACTAATGAAGCCTCCTCTCTGCTTCACCCGTGCTTCTATAATGAAACAATGTTACTTAGTGCTCAGGCCAGGCCTGCTGTTTCCTTCAGCTCCCAAGGATTCTATGATTGTTATTTTGTTGCAGACATGTGTTTTGCCTTGAGGCAGGATGAGCGGAGTGGGCCGCAGTTTCACTTTCACTCCTGCTGCAGTGGAAGCTGCCGTTTACTCAGGTCCGTGAGTGGCGGCCTCCATGTTGGCTGGGCTAATTTGCATACAGTTGCTCTGATTGGCTGGTGGGCATGGCTTACCCCGTCCCGGAGAAACAGTTAATTTCAATATTACGCTTTTATTAGTTAAGATAACTAGAGGCCAATGCATGATTGAAAGCGCACGAGGAGGCACCCCATGGGGGGCCCGACCCACGCCTGATCTACGTAGTGCTGGCAGGCCACAGCATTGTGTCCGCTGGGGTGGAGGCAGGTGCTCCTGTGTGTTGTGTCTCTGCTCCACCCCTCCCCCAGCCCAAGCCTCCCCGTGGCCACTGGGGTGGGGACAACATGCAGTCCCCTCCTGCCCATCTGTGCGTGAAGCTCCTCCTGAGTGGTCATGATGCTCAGCTAATTAGCATATTCCTTGTATATATATTCCTTGTATATATATCCCTCGACATGGCCTGCAGGATCAGGCCAAAACAGGCTCTCTGACATCCCCTAAGGGGTCCTGGATTGTAAGAGGGCACAGGCCAGCTCGAGGGACCCCACCAGTGCACAATCAGGGCTGGGGAGGGACCCAGGAGGTTGGCCAGTCGGGGAGGGACTGCAGGAGGGCACTAGGGTGTATCCAGCCCATCTGGCTCAGTCCCGATCATCTGGACCCCAGCAGCAAGCTAACCTACCAGTTGGAGCATCTGCCTCCTGGTGGTAATGTTCATCATAGTGAGCAGTTGAGCAGCCTTAGCATAGTGAGCAGTTGAGTGGCCAATTATGCTTTCATTGGTTGAATGGATGACCAGATGACTGGACACTTAGCATATTAGGCTTTTATTATATAAGATAGATAGATAGATAGATAGATAGATAGATAGATAGATAGATAGATATTATGAACTTCATCTTTTTAAACATCAGCACATTTAACATTTCCAGGTGAATCATTATGGTTACAAATCATATGTATGTGTGCATAAACGTATCTGCCATTTAAAAACAAATGTATTTTTTAATTACAGTTGACATATATTATTATATTAATTTCAGGTGTACAACATAGTGATTAGACATTTATATACCTTAGTAAGTGATCACCCCACTATAAACTTATATGCCTTTTTAAAGCATATATTTAACATAATCTAAACTTTGCTTGATCACTTCAAGGCATAATTTTAGTCATTAGCTATTGTACTGCACTATAATACTCTATTATAGTTTTCAGGGTTTTGTAAGGAATATAGTCTTGTAACTCTAGACTAAATTGTCCTGGACTGGTGTTTTTAAATTTATTTATAGGCACATTTTACACATGTCCTGTCTCCTTTCTGCAGTCTGCAATCACTTCTAGTTTCTCTCAGTGTCCTTTCAAGTAGCAGCCTGTTTTCTCCTTATCAGTTAGGAGCTTAAAAAAACAAAAAAACAAAACAAAATAAAAAAAACACACCAAAAAAAAAAAACAACCCACCATCTCCCCAAGTTGGTGTGACAGATTAATACGTTAACAGTTAAATCAGCTGTAAGAGAACTTGCTATGGAGAGAGTTACAGAATTTAAGACATCTGTGTTGGGTGCTCTAAGGCCTTTTTTGGTCACTTATTAGTTTTTTCACTGTGTTCATGCTGAGTAATGTGCTAGAGTAGTACCTCCTGAACTGTATTTACCTCATGAGGGTGAGGAAATGCATTAATCTGAACTGTGAACGAACTTTAAACAACTGCAGTTTTATTTCTAATGAGTATATTCAGTGAGACCAAAGTGTCTGTTGTCGATATAGGATTTTAGCAGTAGGTCATGCTAATCTATAATAAGCAGAATCAATTTGCATTCACATAATGAATAGGCTGAAGTTCTTAAAAAAAACAGTATATTCTTTAAAATAGGTGAAATGGGCTCCTGGCAGGAAAAATTAGCTCCCTAGAAATCTTTTTCACACTATTTGTTTACTAAACCCTTTCTTTATAAGTACAAAGGTAACTAGCCCAGGTTAAATTACCACAAATTTCAAATTACTGCAGCCCAAATTAATGAGATTTTTAATATACATGGAGTCTCTTATAATTGTTCAGTTAGCAATCTTATGGAATTATAAATGTGCAAATTACTTTATAATAGTATTTTCTTCCTATGTAGTGCTAGAGAAAAGGAAGAGGGAAGATATTTTGTAAAGTAGAAACTCCTTTTTCCTTTGTCACCATTCACTGCATCTTGGCAAGGAGAAAAGCCAGGGATGGAAGTTCTTATAAGAGCTATCAGCCATTTCCGTTCTAAGCTGAGATATACATGGAACCATTACATCTTTCATCCGTCACCCAATGGACTCAAAGTCCTTTCTTTCTCTCCCTCTCCCTCTCCCTCTCCCT
>PVJC01003649.1:0-68835 GCA_004026665.1 Murina feae | reverse complement strand
AAAGTGACAACAAATACATATCTATCAACAAGTGAATATAACAAGTCAATAGAAATATCTGATGAACAGAATAAACTGGTGAATAGAATATAAGTAAGGGCATAGAAAGGGAATGGACTGATATTTCTCAGGGGGAAGGGGACATGAGGGGTATGGGAAGAGACTGGACAAAAATCTTACATCTATGGATGAAGACAGTGGGGGGGGTAAGGGCACAGGATGGGGTGGGGGAACCAGGTGGAGGGGAGTTATGGGAGGGTTAAAAAAAAAAGAACATCTGTAACAATCTGAATAATAAAGAATATTAAAAAAAAAATAAAAATAAAAATAAACCCATGGCCTTTAGTTCATGCGTTTCCAGCAGTTGAATGTGGTTTGCTTGTAAGAATGAAAATTCAACTGAAATGTTAATTGATTCAGTTTGACAGTACTTGCCATATCATAAATCAATATCATGCTTTTCAGAACTGGTGATAAAGATGGTAGAATAAAGAAGATTCTGGTAGTTATGGGCTAGGTAGGGTTGGGTTTTTTGTTTGTTTGTTTATTTTGTTTTTAATGGAACTTAGCAAGATTGAGATTCCTTTCTTTTTGGGATATCTGTGCGTTGTAGGAAAGGACAGAATTACATCAGTATTACAGGCCAATCTTAATCCTCATCAAGTAATATTCCGCTCTCTTTATTACTTATTTATGTTATATGTATTGAGGGAGGAATCTGATTTAATCTACATGTTTCAAGTTTAGTTACCTATTGCTGTAAGAAATTACCTCAAAACATAGTGGCTTAATAATTTTTTAATTTACTAACTCTCATGGATTCTGCAGGTCTAAAATTCAGTCAGGGGCATCTCATCTCTGCTCTACAATGTCTGGAGCCTCAGCTGAAGATTTGAAGGCTGTGGGTTGAAATCAACTGAATGCTCCTCTATACACATGTTTGGAGGTTGGTGCTGGCTGTGGTAGAGGCCTAGCACACATAGCCTCTCTATGTGACCTGTGCTTCCTCACAGTGTGGTGGGTAGGTTCCAAAAGCAAACATGCAGAGAAAGAGAGAGCCAAGAGGAGCGACATTGCCTTTTATAATGTAGCCTCAGTGACATAGTGTCATATCTGCCACCTTACACTGGGAGAGGCACTTATAAAGGTCTATTCAGGTTCAAGGAAAAGAAACATAGATCTCCCTCCCTTGTCCATGCTCCTCCCTTGAGATGTGAAGCATGTCAAAGTCACATTATAAGAAAAGCAGTGGGATGGGAAATATATATATATATATATATATATATATATATATATATATATACGCAAGCATCTTTGGAAAACATAATCCACCACATTGTACTATTACCTCATCTCTCTAATGAACAGCCATCCCATATGTACGAATGTTTTGATATTGACAATGTTCACAATTCAAGGGAGGTTGCTACTGGTATCTAGTAGTTAGAGGCCAGGGATGCTGCTAAACATTCTACAATGCACAGAGTAGCCCCCCACCTCCTTGGCCCCACCTCACCCTGCCCCCCCAACACACAGAAAGAATTTGCCTCAATAGAAGTTGAGAAAATCTGTCTTAGAGTATTCATACTCTACAAGAATCCTATATAATAAAAGCCTAATATGCAGATTATCCCCTTGGGTGGTCATTTGACTGCTTGCTATGATGTGCGCTGACCAACAGGGGGTGGTGCAGAACATGGTGGGCATCAGCAACACAGCAGTGGGTGGCAGTGAAGGCTCCAATGGGCCCCAGTGACAGTGGGACTGTAGACAGATGGTAGAGCAGGTGAGCGGGCAGTGCCAAGCCAAGGCAGGTGCAAGTGGGGGGTCTGATCACCCCACTGATCACCCCACAGATCATTCCTGGCAGTGGAAGGGGGCAGCGCCATCGCCTGGCTCCCAGGTGCTGAGGGAGCTGGGCAGGGGTAAAGGGGGAGGGGGTCCTGGTCCTAATCAATCGCCCCACAGGTGGGATGGTGGAACAGGTGAAGAGGCAGCACCAGGCCATGGCAGGGTGGCAGGTAGGGCTATGAGCCTGGGGGCACGAACTGGGGCCCAAACCCTGCAGGCCACCCTGAGGGACCCCACCTGTGCACGAATTTGTGCCCTGGGCCTCTAGTTTAGAATAATTAGATAGAGGATAGAGGGATCGATAGAAAACATCAAAATTCTGAAAGTCTTCCTACTGAATCACTGTGTTTAATATTTAGTTTTATGTCCTATTTATGGTCTACAAATAGCAACGGTCATTACTTAGGCAAATTTTGATTTCAAATATGATACATTGAACATCAACCTTCACTGAACACAAACAATTGGAAATGTATCCCCTGTTCATGGATCAGTAGAATTAATATTATTAAACTTTCCATACCACTTAAAGCCATTTGTAAATTCAATGCAATGCCTATCAAAATCCAAATGGAATTTTCCACAGAAATAGGAAAAAGCTCAAGCAACAAAAGCAGAAATTAATAAGTGGAGTTATGTCAAACTAAAAAACTTGGCACAGCAAAAGAAATAATAAACAAAATGAAATGGCAATCTAAAAAATGGGAGAAATATTTGCAAATCTTATACTTGGTAAGAGGTTAATACCCAAAATATGTAAAGAATCCATATAGTTCAATAACAAACAAAACAAACAATCCAATGACAAAATGGGCAGAGAAACTAAATAGACATTTTCCCAGAGAAGACATGCAAAATCAAGGAGTTATCACAAGGAGTTATCACCCTATACATGTCAGCACTGCTATCATTGAAATGATAAGACATGACAAGTGTTGGCGAGGATGTGGAGAAAAGCCCACCCTTGTGCACTGGTGGAGATAATGTAAAGTGAGTCCTCAATTAAAAAAAAGAAGAAAGAGCAAGCTACCATATGATCCAGCAGCCTCACTTCTGGGGTATCTATTCATATCTTCAAAGGACATAAAGTCAGCATCTCAAAAAGACATCTACGTTGCAATATTCATTATAGCATTATTCTTAAGAGTCAAGATATGAAAAGAACCTAAGTGTCAATCAGCAAATGAATGGCTAAAGAAGATGTGGTACATAAACACAATGGAATACTCTTCAGCCTTAAGAAAAAAGGAAATCCTGCCATTTATGACAATATGTATGGACCTACTAGGCATTGAGCTAAGTGAACTAAGTCAGACAGAGAAAGACAAATACTGTGAGATCATATGTATGTGGAATCTAAAAAAGCTGAACTTATAAAAAAAGGAGAGTAGAATGGTAGTTACCAGGGACTTGGAGGTGGAGAAAACAGGAAGATTTGGGTCAAAGGATAAAAACTTTTTATTATAAAACTAGAGGCTTGATGCACGAAATGTGTGCAAGGGGCTCAGCCCTCGCAGCCCCAACTTTGTCCAGAAGGACGTCTGGAAGGTGGTTCGGCTGTCCGGTCTAATTAGCATATTATGCCTTTATTATTATAGATTATTATAGATGCATAAGTTTAGGGGATCTAATATACAGTACAACATGGTGATTATAGTTAACAGTACTGTATTATGTATGAGAGTACCTTAAATATTCTCACCACAAAAAGAAATGTTAATTATGTGAGGTCATGAAGTGCTGAGTGTCACTATGGAGGTAATCATGTCACAGTATATGTTATCAACACATGTTGTACATTTTAAACTACATAATGTTGCATGTAAAATATATCTCAAAAAAAGCTCAAAATATAAAAAAACTCAGGGAATAAAATGAGTTTATTAAATGCATATTCCATGATTTTACATATCTTGTAGCTCTACACTTAGAGGGCATTTTTGTCATGGACATTTATATCCTTTGTGTGGGAAATCACTTTCTGTTTTACGTGGAAGAATATTTGTCTTAAAATATATTTTTTTGTTAGGTTTTAATCACCTTCTCCCCTATCCTGAAATCTAAGCTTAGAGGAAATCAACAGTTTTAATGTTGGCCGTGAAGAGATGTAATTCCCTTAAGAACCCATGCATACCATGTTAGCCCATTTTTGCTGCTTCTCCTTTTTCGTATTGGTCATTCGCTAAGCATAAAAAGCCATCTAATGTTTAAGCACCAGCTCTCTAATAAAGATGAAACTGGCAGGCTTCCCCTCCTCTCCACAGTATGCCTCATTGGCTACACACAAAGCAATTACAACTCACCAGTCAGCTCTTTTTCATGTGATAGCATCAGCAATTTTGCTCAAGGCTTCTTTTTTGATGAACAATAGTAGAAATAATGGCCTAATTCACTTTAAAAAGCTGTTTGCTTTCTCTAAAACAATTTGATATTAACCAAAGTTCTTCCTAATTAAACCAAGGTCATCCAATTATGCATTTTTATATTATGATGCTTTTAACAACATCAAAGTGAAAGAGATTAGAAAAACCTTTAAAACAGGAACTAATGGGAGCTCAGAGGAAGACAAATTCTGATCTGTTTGAATTTGCCATGTTTTAAACATACTTCCAAGTCCTTTATGGATCCCAGGAGAGTCTATTTTGTCTTTTAGTGCTGGTCCTAACACAATCTGATATGTCCTTAAGCCTTTAAATGTAATTTGAAGGAAGATGCTTGAACTGTCCTTTTACTTCAGATAACAAAGCAGCCACGTTGATTTTAACACCAAGAACAATGAATTCTTATCTCATTCCTTGTAGTGCATTTCTGAACTAATCTGAGTTCACTTTATTTTTTCATCACCCCCTGTAAAATTGCAAATAACTATATCTACATTCAAGGAGAGAGGGAAAAAATATCTTAACATTTTATCATATTTAAGATAAAATAGTAGCAATAGTTATGCAATAGAAAACTGCTTTTCATCCTGGGGCTGGGGAGAAGGTGATAAACTCTTTATAAACATAATTCCACTAGAGGGCAGTGCATCCCAGTGGAGGGTCATGGCACAATGTCCCAAGATGTTAAATTAAGACTGTAGCAAACTTGGAAAATATATGTGATATAATGTTAAGTGAGAAAAATTAGAATTCAAATACTCTGTAAAAATTATGCATGCTTGTTGACAAGAATCATATAATAGTTAAGAGCTTAGTCTTAATCAGATTTTGAATTCATCCTTGTCTTCACCACCTAATGACTATGTGTGCTTGGATGAGTTGCTTAAACATCTCTGAGTCTCAATTTATCCATCTCTAAAATAAAAACAATTACAAATACCATATAGGGTTGCTATGAGCATTAAAAGAGATCTTATGTAGAAAATGTCCAGTGTGGTGCCAACCGTATAATACTGGTCAACAAAAAAATGGCAAGGTAATAATGATAATGGAAAAACAAATACTGGAAAGAAGTATAGGAAAACTAAAATAAGTTTAGTCATTGAACTGAGTTGTTTATAGGTTATTGGTTCATTTTATCTTATTGAAAATTACATTGGAGTGTTTGAGGTGGAACATAGTTTTAATTGAATTTAAATGATTATTCTCTGATAATATTCTATTTTTTCTAATATCCTATCTTCAGCATTTAAACTTCAGAGAAAAAATGTTTCATGTTGTTACAAAAATGTTATTTTTCTCATTTTAATGTTTAGAATATTATCACATTTTTGCTATTTATTTTCACTTCTTAACTGAATATCCTGTCAACACCCCAAAGAAAAATGTAATATATAGATAATTTGTCTTTTAATACTTTTAAATACTATTCTGTATGAGCTATGTAGCCTAAGTGAGGGCACGGTATATTTCTCTTAGAACTCTCAGTATGAAAAGAATTTTATCTGATGAAAAATAGAAATCTTTATTACATTGTCATATATGCCAATTAGTCATTACAAAATTATTTTTTTACATCTGAGTTCCAGTAATCATTTAGAAGTTCTATTATAGAGGTAAATATGGCAGAGTAACACGGCTAAAGTAGTCTATCACTGACAATGAAAGTTCATATAGAAATAAAAATTTAATGCTTCTGAAATTATAGTGTAAGTCAAACTGGAAATATTTAATTTATGAAACTTTGATTTATTTATTGTTCACTCTGTTCTTGCTCTTTTAAAAGTAGCTGACTCACCACCATCCATTATGTAAAAAACATCAAATAAAAGCCAGTCCCAGGCAATAGGTGCCATCGCAGGCATTTGCCTAGACTATTATCATCATTCCTACATCATAGGCATCACCAATGTTAGTAAGATGATGACCATTACCAACACCGTTACCACCATCACCAATATCTTCACCATCACCATTACTTCTTTTTTATATATAAATATATTTTTATGATTACAAAAGAAAAGAGAGAGGGAGAGAGAGATAGAAACATCGATGGTGAGAGAGAATCATTGACTGGCTTCCTCCTGCATGCCCCCCACTGGAGACTGAGCCCCAAACCCGGGCATGTGCCCTTGGCTATATTCGAACCAGGGACCCTTCAGTCTGCAGGCCAACACTCTATCCATTGAGTCACCAGTTAGGGCCACCATTACTTCTTTTACCTTGATTAACTCATTGTATACTATTTTTATCTCCTATTTATTTGATCCCCACTGGCCAGTTGAATAGAGAAGAAGGAAAGTAAGGATTTCCTGTACCTTGTTATATTCTAACCTCAGGTATACATGATATTATATTCTTATGAAACTAAGAATCACTTCCATATCTAAACCAGGATAGACTCTTGAAATATCAGGCTCATGATGACCACTAGGAATATCATCAGATCAGGAAGCCAAGGACCTTCCTTCTGCCTACTTGCTCATCACAAATGTACTCTGATGGATCCCAAGGCAACTTCTCATCACTAGGGTCTATTCCAGAAAGCAAAGGCCTCTGTAAGCATAAAGAATAAGAAACTTGATGTACTATATAAAATAGGACAATAGCGCCAATTTGGCTCAATGGATAGATTGTTGGTCTGCGGACTGAAGGGTCCTGGGTTCGATTCTGGTCAAGGGCACATACATCAGTTTCAGGCTCAGTCTCCTGCAACTTGGGGATGTGTGTGGAGGGGAGGCAACCAATCAATGTGTCTCTCTCATATCAATGTTTCTTTCTCTGTCTCTTCCCCTCCCTTCCACACTCTTTCTAAACATCAACGGAAAAACATCCTTGGGTGAGGATTAACAGAAAAAGAAAATGTAACCGCAGCTTCAACTTAATTATTCTCTGATCCTTGCCCTTCTGGTGACCCTGATCTACATAAAGCTGGACATCCACGAATCTTGACCAGTTTAACAAGGATAATAATATTCTTAATTAAAGGATTTTGCTCAACTTTCTGGATCCAAAAGTTACTGTGTACAGTGATTCCTAAACCTGGCTAATAATAAGAACCACCTGAGGAAGGCTAATTTTTTGTTTCTTTGAATCAAGTTCTAGAGCAGTGGTTCTCAACCTTCTGGCCCTTTAAATACAGTTCCTCATGTGGTGACCCAACCATAAAATTGTTTTCGTTGCTACTTCATAACTGTAATGTGGCAACTGTTATGAATGGCAATGTAAATATCTGATATGCAGGATGGCCTTAGGCGACCCCTGTGAAAGGGTCATTCGACCACCAAAGGAGGTCACGAACCACAGGTTGAGAACTGCTGGACTAGAGGCTTTGGAATGCCATAATTTAAAAATTTCTCCAGGTGAGTCCGATGTTTTTCTATGTCTGAGCATCACAGGGCATAGATGACAATCTCATCTCTTCACCAATTCTGGAATCACAAAATTCCCTGATCTGAGTGTTCTTTAATGACAACAGAACCACTATGCGGCCAGACCAGGAAATAAATCTTTGAAAGCCTCAGATGGAATCCCTGTTTTCTCCTTGCCCGTCTATGATCCCACCAGGCAGAAAGCTCGATCTCAAATGGATGATAATGGGAAGCCACCAGGTCCTGGAAAATTGTTGGGGCAAGAAATCTCTGGCCATACAACCCCAGTTTTCATCAGACCAAGAAGACGCAGCTGCTCCTATCAGAGCTATGCAAATGAGACCCAGAGGTCAAGGTCTTCAAAGGCCTCTAATCTAGTAGGATGGTTGGCTCTGTTTCATAGCTAGAAAGACTCTTACCCAGGAACTACCCTAGGTGACTCCATTAGAACCTTAACATCATCACCAAAGGCTTTGGGAGTTAAGGATAGGCTAAGGTGATATAATGATCCGATATATCACTTCCCTGTTCTAAATATAAATGGGGACATTCTGACCATGGACTTCATTCAGACTGCCCCCCTCCTATACCTGCGCCTATTCTCCAAAAACATGGGTATGCCCCATCTCCACCACTGTCCTCCTCCATCATTGGTATTGGCAACTGCCTCTTTGATCATCAAAGAAATTATCCCTTTCCATGGAAGAGCTGACCACACAATTTCTGACTCTAGTAACCTCTTTCTATTTTTATTTCACTGGGCATTAAAAGATCTCAACAATTGCATCTATACCTTCCCACTTTCCACCCTTCATAAGCCATTACCTAATAGTGCACACAACTTGGGTTCATATTTCTCCATTTCTAGAGCTGCTGAGACAACACTCCTAGAGTTAAAGGTTGATCTAGTTACCATGACATTTTGATTAAATGTACAGCAACCTTTACCCAGAATGTTACCTTCCACAACAAAATAGGAGCCTGTTTGTACCAGGTTAGGCCACCTACAGTTCAAGAAGACCTGAATGCTAAGGAACCTGTCAGCAGGCATAGAGAAACTCAAAGTGGTAGCTGCCCTGTGACTTCCTTCCCATTTAGTATAGGGGTCCACCTATCCTAAAGACGAGAGGGCCTCGGCTAGGAACACTTCTGGATAACAAAAAATTTGCCCCATCACCTGTATCCCAGCGACCCCTCTTCCATGTGCCTCCACCAAAATCTCACTATTCTTTACTGGCCAATGAAGATCTTATTCTCTGCTTCATGCTCCAGTGGCAAGCCCCGGTGAACCGAGATTGAGAAGATGCAGTGGGCTCTCAGTGACCTCAACGCTTGAACCAGCGCTTGGTTCACTAGGAAGGGAGTGGCTGAGAGAACCATCATGGAACACTGCCCTTTGCCTTGGAAACAGAATACAACAGATCATATAAAGCGAAATGACCCGTGAGAATCAAAGGAAACACACCCCAGGCTGTCTGTCCCTTTAAATGGGTCTGACTTACCAGTACATTGCCCCACTGAGGACAAAGGAAAGCCTAGAGCTTGCCACAGCGTATCTCTTATACATCTGCTCATGACATTTACTTACATCCTCCTCTTTCGTTTTGTGTTTTCATTCAATTCCACTCTGAGTCCCACACCACGTCCTTCCCTTGCCCCCCCCCCCCCCCCCCCCCCCCCCCCCCCCCCCCCCCCCCCCCCCCCCCCCCCCCCCCCCCCCCCCCCCCCCCGACTCCCACACACACCACTTGCCTTTATCTGCTAGGTCAGAGGGATTTAAACAACTAGGGCTGGCCTCACTCTTCCTTCCTAATCTTTCCCAGTGTGGGTAGGAAATTGAAACTATAGCACTCGAAGACTATGCTTAGTATGTGAGCAAGTTTCTTCCTGTGCAGTTTAATGCCTTAGATTTGGGGTAGCTTTGTACTAGGTCTGATGATGGATTTCAGGAAAGACCTAAACCGCAAAGAAGCTACTTTTCTCATATCCAGGAAGGCTAAGTTCACTGATGGCAGCAATTAGCACCCATCTGTGTTCTTCTATTGCTGTGTATCTAGTGTGTGGGTAAGAACTTGGCAGAGTGACAGAGGATATCTTTGTCTTGGGGCAAAAATAATTTAGTAAGATGATGTGAAGGGAGACAGACAGGTGTTCTTTGAATTAATGATAAGCTGTCTGGGAGGTTATTAGTAGCATTTGAAATGTGCTGATTCAGATAATGTCTGATTTTTTCAGAGGATGACCTTTGAATTCAGCCTTAACTCCTGAAGCAGAAGGTAACCATACTCGAAGCTTTCAAAAACTTCTGAGCTTCATGACTGGGTTTAATTATCTCTGAACTTTGGCAAAATTACAGAAGTGCTACTGTCCTGCCAGTAAGCTGGCCATTCCTGTAGAGACTGATAAATCATTCTTGATCTCGCCAGAATTCTCATCACACTTTAGTCATTGATCCATGGAAAGTAAATTAATAGCACAAGGAGGAAGGCAAGGCATATGATATGAGTTATTTGCCAAGTGGGCCCCTGACCTGGCGTGTATTTGGTGATAGATATCAATCCTGGACATGCTTTCAGCATTTAAATTTGGCACATTAATTCAATAGCAGGGACGGCAAGCAACTCTTTCTTTTGGGTCACCCCACCCCCCGCCCCACATTGAGTTATTACAATTGAGTCACCTTCTCCTGGAATCCCTCCTTAAGCCCTTACATGGAATGATGGGATTTTATATCTAGCCCACTAAACACAACGTTCACAGGGCACATTTAACATAATACAGATACGTTCTGTATTTTACTGCCTGAATATGGCTCAATGGAAAGGAGACACTTTTTAAGCAGGATTTATTATTATTATTATTTAGGACATATTAGCAAAAATTGTGCTAAGTTTGCAAGCACCCACATGAACTAGAATAGAAAGGAAAAATAACCAGAAAGCCAGACTTAGGAGATGGCAAATTAATTGGCAGGATTCCTTGAAATAACTTCACACTATCCCACAGCCCAAGAGGCTCGTTGATGAAATAAGCCTGACTCTCCTGCTAGGTCTGAGAACATACCTCCTCTTGCCTTTCTAGGCTGGACCTCCCACTCCACTGATTATTTCCAGTTAGCCCGTGGCCCTGCCTTGAACTTGACCATGCTTTTGCATTCCTGGTCATGACTTTGGATCCTACCAATGATTACCTAGCTTCTCTGGCCTGGCGATGAATCCCCAGAGTATCTATAAGCACCCTCCTAGTTTGACGATGTTTCTAAGCCTCTCCTCCCAATACATCCTTCACGATAGAGTTCTCCACCAGCTCCACCCAACAGCAACGACCTGTTGGAATTTAAAAGGCACTGGAGAGGCCTCCTTCCTCACTACTTGCTTCTCTAGGGTAGCTTTCCCGACATGTTCATGTAGAATTGGCAACTCCCCAGGCTGTGCTCCCATTGCACCCTTGTAAAATGTGTTGAATTAATTTGCTTACACGGCTGTTTCCCCTGTTCAAGTTATTAATAGTGGATATTAAATATCTTCTAACTTTTTATTTTCCCATTGTCTTGTATAGGGCATTCATGGCACATCATAAGTCTTCAATCAATGCTTGATAAGTGAATGAATGGATGTTTCATAATATAGTCACACTTTCTCCAATACAAGTTTGAAGTTCTATTAAGCAGTTGAATTATTTCCACTTAAATCACCCTAGAATCACTCATAGTCTATCACTCATGGAAGATATCACATCTACTTCAAGAAATGTCGTATGAACTTTCAGCATCCTCTACTCAAGTTAAGAATATTGAATTTATTGAGTACATTTTCATTTATGTGGTACTTTTTGAGATAATTAATTGTAATTGACATTGAGAATGTAACTGTGTCTTAGGCACTGTTCTTAGTACTTACATGTATTGCCTCTAATAAATCATTACTGCAACCCTATGAGGTAGGAACTATTGTTATCTTGAAGAAACTAAATCTAGGATAGTTAAGAAACTGTTCCAAGTTGACAAAGTTAGTAAGTGACAAAACCAGGAATCAACCTATTACTTTATGCCCTACCAGCACAGCCAAGGGTTCAGTGAGCCTGAGGGGGGGGCCGGCAAAGGATTAAAGAAAAGACAGACAAAGAGAATACTGGATCTAGGTGGATCTCCTGTGCCTGGATGAAGCCTCTGAGAAGGATCCAGCTAGCAAGCTGAGGCTCTGCCCTCTAAGCTGGGACTTGTTTGTGGCTCTGCCACAGGTCAATCCGAGGCTTAACTCTAGAGCCACTCCCTTCAGTACCTGATTCCATAGCCCTGCTTAATCACAACATAGCCCACCTCAGAATAATCTGTTCATCTACTCTCAACACCAGACAATGAAGATATATCTGCAAAGACTCTGAAGAGGGAAGTGGAAACCCCAAAAAGCAAAGTTATGAAGTGTAAAGGCAAAGCCTAAAATCCATTCTTGATTCCCTTGCTGGTTCTTTAGTTGAACATTGTACCAGAGGTCTTCTCAATGCAATGGACAAAATAGGGGATGAGAGAACCTTACAATGCTTACACCCAAGTAGATTCCAGTATCTCTATTACCTTTCTTTTTATTGTTAACCTTGAGCTCATTTTCTTAGTTTTTCCTTTATTCTAGTTCACCTGCCTTACATTATTCTCTTAGATACCTGACATACACACACATTTACATAGATTTAAGGTAATGGTATAAATTGGGGAGGAGGATAGTGAATACTGCCAGTGTGTAAGTACCTCGTATCCCGCCTAGCCCTATTTCAGCTATCACCCCCTGACAATTTGAAGAGCACTGCCCTACAACTCCCAGAAGAAAATAAAAGAATGGCCAATAAACGTATGAAAAAAATATTCAACGTATGAAAAAAGTAATCAGGCAAGTTAAAACATCAGTGAGGTATCACTTCATATCAGTCAGATTGGCAAGAAGTTTAAAATTTAATAACACTGAACATGGGGAAATGGGAACTGTCAACTCCTGCTGGTGGGCATGTAAATTAATACAAATACACCAGAGAGTAATGTCACAATATGTAATGAAGGTGAAGACTGATGATACTCTGTGCCAGAGAAATGTTGCTTCCAAATGTATCTTTAGAGAAACTCTCCCTCATGCATCTTCAAGGATGTCATTTGAAGTATTATTTTTCATTAAAAAAGTTGAAAAATAAATGTATATGAATAAGAAAATGGGTAAATACATTTACATATGTTTAAATGATGGAATTCTACGTAGCAGTGAGAAAAGCAAGTTAGTGCATGACATGCCATACAGTATGATGACTTTTTAAAATATATATATATATATTTTATTGATTTTTCACAGAGCAGAAGGGAGAGGGACAGAGAGTTAGAAACATCAGTGAGAGAGAAACATTGATCAGCTGCCTCCTGCACAACCCCTACTGGATATGTGCCCGCAACCAAGGTGCATGCCCCTGACCGGAATCGAACCCGGGACCCTTCAGTCCGCAGACTGACGCTCTATCCACTGACCAAACCGGTTAGGGCTAGTATGATGACATTTATATAAACTTTGAAAACACACAATTCTAAATATTTTTAGAGATATGTACATAGAGAACATAAGCATAAGTGTATGCAGGATACATACACATCAACATTGGCATTGTGGTTGCCTCTACAATAACAGAGATAAATAGGGCTCGTGTTGTGAGCCAAAGGACCACATGTTTAACATTTTCTTTCTTCTAAAAACTAGTTTGAAGCAAATATGAGAAAGGAAACTTTGTGACTTCTAGATAGTCACAACTCAGAGGTTTCTAATGTTACTCTTTTGTTTTCTATATGTTTAAAACATTTCAGTAGACAAACAAACTCTCTATTTCAAAAGGGTTAATCAGAGTCTAGTAAGAGAGGCTGCAATTAAGGACAAAGAGGTTTGAGAGCATAAATGGACTCAGACAGCTCCAATGCTCCGGAGACTGTGAATTACTGTTGAAGTCTGGCCATGCATCACCTAAACGGAGGGCGGTTCCTCTTCAAGGCCAGCCGTGGTTATTTCCCAGCAAGAAAGATAGCCTGGACCTGTCAGACTACCTTTTCTTTCCCTGAGGTCAGGTAGAGTTTCTGTGATTCACATTCTAATATCGCTTTTCTTTGGTAAACTTTGCCACCCACGCAGGCATGAGAGGAACAATATTAAAGCAAAATTCAATTTCCACCAAAATATGGCATGCACTGACTACAAAACAAAATTCCTTAAGTGAGCCAAGCCAAATCCTTCGGGTGCAGAATTCTTATTTCCTTTGTGTTCTTTTTACATCTTGCTGCTAAAAAGACTTTAAAGTTTTATTTGTTGAGGACTTGGGAGCCAAGCTGAAGAGCTGTTCCAAAGATGGGACAATTTTAGTATGAATAAGGGTAATATATATATATATATATATATATATATATATATATATATAGTCTAAACACATCAAATAATGTTTAAACACATGAGTTCAGTTTCTCTCTCTCTCTCTCTCTCTCTCTCTCTCTCTCTCTCTCTCTCACACACACACACACACACAAATAGCTAGTTGATCATGTTGAAGATGCTATTCATTTTAATTGATAAATAAAAGGAAACAACTATTAATTCAGCCTTCCCTATACGAACTATATCACTATATAATCAAATAATAGATGAGGCATAGTTTCTCTTCATAAATGATTTCCAACAAATAAATGAAAAGGGAAAGTGAGAATAGAACCATTGCCAATTTACAACTCCTAAAGAACTAAATCATCTGAACATTAAGCATCCATAGCTGCTCAGGGCACAAAAAGAGGGACAAGCAGACATTGCTTGCCTCTTGGTGAAATACCACCACCTATGAAATAATCTTAAAAAAATAAAATCTAATTCTGATGAAGCTCAAATTCCACATACCAATTTATAAGAATACAAAGCAAATGTTAAAAGGGAAATATAATCAGCAAAAACCCAGTCCGTGGGCCACTACCAGAGAAATCACGTTTCTACAACAAGTAATCACAACAAAAAAAAGAGAGATGAAGACGAACTGTCAATTAAGAGACTCCGAGGCAAACCTTTAAAACACAGGCACGAGTAAACTACAGATTTCAGTTTAGATTTAGCACATTGTATGGAAAACATAAGGAAGCAAATATTATAAAATCATGATAATGTTTACTCTTGAGGGAAGGATGAATGCAGATCGGGATAGGTCACACGTAGGAAAACCTGTCTTCTGACATGAATGGTGGTTTCAAGGATATTGCCCTTACACAGTCACTCACTGAGCATTATAGAACACTGGTTGATAAAATGATGAGAAAAATAATAATATATTCATTTGCCTCAAGGGGAATTTCAATAGATCTGAAATTGCATGATTCCTATCAAAAGCTTTGAGAGCACATCAAGTAATTATGAAAACAGTGTTAAAAGAAGGGAATACAGTGGCAATTATATTCCATTTGGCTGGAATGTAATTTAATTTGCTACAAGTGAATACCATGCATACCTGCCATGTGCTATTTATCAAGAGAAGTCTGAAACCTTGTCTCTTACCACGTCACTAAGAGGCAAAACAAAAAGATAAGCACATGCCCCTTAACATCTTAATCTGCAAAAATACAAGAATTCAGGTCAGAAAAAGAACTTGAACTCTTCTTTTTTTTATGCCATAGACAAAATTAAAATTTATTTCCAATTTTAGCCTACACTTTGCCGCAAAGTCAGACACAATATAATATGCCATTCCCTAATTTCTTACAGAGTTAATAAATCACACTTATTACAGAGTGAAAAGCAAACAGCATGAATTCATTGTTAATTAGGGAACAGTCATATATTGTCTTCATATGTTACTGACATTAAGGAGTGTATTTAAAAGAAACTTCATAATACAGGAGCCATATATTTTTGCTTCAATACATTCAATTATAATATACCATAAAATTATTTAAAAAATAAATCCTAAAAGGATTTGTAAGATTATATATTTTTGTGAAAAGAATTCCAGAACTTCTCTTTTAAAGGTAGAAAGAGGAAGAGCTCGGCAAAGGCAGGTCTAGAGGAAAATAACTCCCCTTCTTAGACTATGTGTCAGATCTTTCATAATATGACCCCACCTATCCTCTAGCTTCTTTCTGCTCCAGCTCATTTATCCCCACAATCTTTTGGGGGCACTAAAACCTCTATGGCCATAAGTGTCATAATATTTCCCAAACCCACCCAATCTTCCCATAACTCTATCCTGTGCCTATTCTCTCCTGCCATTTTTCTCTAATTATAATGACAACCTCTTATTCCTATATTGGGTCCCAATGCAAATGTCCAAGAGAATTAATCAATCTGTGGTCTCTCAACCTGAATCTTGATGTCTGTACCATAGTATAACGTTATTTTGAACATCTGTCTCCAACCAGGGTTGTCAGATAAAATACAGGGTGGCCAGTTGAATTTGAATTTCAGATTAAAAAAAGAAACCAAATAATTTTCAGTAGAAGCAATATTTGGGATATACTTACACTAAAAATTTTTATTTGTTGCTCATCTGAATTTCAATTTCAACTGGGCTCCTATATTTTTATTTGTTAAATCTGGCAACCCTGATCTCTCTCAACCATAAGATCATAAGCAGATTAATAGTAGGAATAACTATTCTCTGTTATATCCTCATAATGCTGGGTATATTTCTACAGTTTTCATTAAATATGCACTGAATGAATAAATGAATGAAGTGAGACTCTTGGGCGAGCACTTTGCGAAATCAACACTGCTACTTATTCAGCAAATACCTATTGAGCACTTACACTATTTCATGCACTACCCTAATAGCAGCAATAAAGCACTTTTAAATATGCACCAACACTCTAACATTGCAGCTTTTAAATAACATTCCCAAGGCTTTCAAGTAATGGATGTTCAGGAGGTTGAATGGTTGTATCTGGTCCTTGATCTATACTGTTTGATTGTCCTGATTGACCACAGACCAAACAAAGATCCTGTTCTTGTGGCGTTTAGTGGAGATAGATAGCTGACAAGATAGTAAACACATCCATAAATAGTGCCAGACAGTTATAAAAGTGCTATGAAAACAACCATCTAGGGTAAGGTGGTGAAGAGTAAGTGAAGACTTCTCTGAGGAGGCAACATGTGAGGTGAGTGCTCACTGATGAGAAAGAGCTTGTCTGTGACAACATGGGAAAGAACATCAGAGTGAAGACACAGCAAGTCAACACTAGGAAGAAGAACAACTAGTGTGAGAAATAGAAAAAGAGCCTCAAACTGCAAATCAAAAGTGTTAGAGCTTCAGAGAGAGAGAGAGAGCTTCAGAGAGAGAGAGAGAGAGAGAGAGAGAGAGAGAGAGACGCATATAAGAGCATGCTCACTATCATTAGCATTCAGGTAAATACAAATTAGGACCACAATAACATATCACCACACTTGCACTAGAGAACAAACATCGAGAAGTCTGACAATAGCAAGTGCTAATGAGGACATGGAAGTACTGAAAATCTCATGCGCAGCTGGTGGGAATGTAAAACAGTACAATCACTTTGAAAACGGTTCAACAGGTTCAACAGTTTTCTTTAAAGTTAAAAATATATTTATCATACAATTGTGTGAGTGCATGTATGGCAAAGAGAAATGAAAATGTATGTCCAAACAAAGACTACACACCAATGTTCCTATTAGCTTTATTTATTTACTAGATGCCCAGTGCACAACAACCATGCACTGGGGCCGGGGAGGGGGTCCCTCAGCCTGGCCTGTCTCCTCTCACAGTCTGGGACCCCTCAGGGAATGTTTGTTTGCTGCAGGGGCGGAAGAGGTTCCTGCCACCACCACTGAGCAACCAGCCATCAGCCCGGCTTGTGGCTGAGTGGTGCTCCCCCTGGAGAATGCACTGACCACCAGGGGGCAGCTCCTGTGTTGAACGTCTTCCCCCTTGTGGTACGTGCACATGATAGCGACTAGTCATTTGGTCTTTAGGTTCATTTGCATATTAGAGTTTTATTATATAGGATTTTTAAAGATATTATTTTTATATAAATTTTTGTTGATTTCAGAGAGGAAGGGAGAGGGAGAGAGAAATAGAAACATCAATGATGTGGGAGAATCATTGATTGGCTGCCTCCTGCACACCCCCTACTGGGAATCTAGTTCACAACCCACCAGTGCTTTTGACTGGAATCAAACCTGGGACCTTTCAGTCCACAGACAGACTCTCTATCCACTGATCCCAAACAGCTAGGGCCATATTAGCTTTATTGATAGCAGCAAATCACTGCAAACAGCTCTACTCTCCAAGAACAGATGAATGGATCAACTCGTTGCGGTATCTTTGTTCAATGGAATACATCTCAACAATCAAAGAAACAATACTAATATACACAATAACATTGATAAATCTCAAGAACATTATGCTGGGTCAAATAAGTTGGACACTATAGTAGACACTATATGATTCCATTTATATGAAACTCTAGACAGGCCAAACTAACGCACAGTGACAGAAAGCAGATTGGCAGTTGCCTGGGGCAGAAGCGGTGGTGCGGGAAGGAGATTAACTGCGAAGGGCAAGAAGAAACGTTTTGAAGTGATGGGAATATTTCCTATTCTGATTGTAGTGGTGGCTTTACTGTCGTATAAATTATTTGTCAAAACCCATCCAACTTATATTTAATATGGGTACATCTTACATGTTCATTACAGTTCAATAAAGTTGATGATTTTTAAACTGCTGGACGAAACTATGTATTGAATTGCTAAAAGGATTCAGAATTTAGGATGGAGAAGAAAATTTATCATGTTAAGTTACCCAGAGAGGATTACATCTGGAACAAGGGTTTTAAAGAGCAGAGGAGCCAGCCCACGGAGAGGAAATCACAGGGCAAAGCACAGGAGTAGGAAATTCACATGGTGGAGAAAACAAAACAAAACAAAGATTTCTATATTTTGGAGTCGATTTTTATGACAAAGCCATGTTGCTGAGAATTTGGGCTTTATTATTTTCTCATCATTGTTCAGCAGCAATAAAGCACTAATGCACAAACAATTAACTACTGAAGCTTTTAAGTAATGTTTCTCAAGCTTTCGCCTAATGGATTTTCAGGGGGTTGAATGGTTGTGTCTAGTCTTTGACCTACACTGTTTAATTATCCTATCGACTGACTCATGAAATTCTATCATGCGCAGTGGTGTGCTATAAATGAAGCTTTGTTCCTTTTGTGAAATTCAGAGCTTGCTGCCTTTCCTCCTGGCTCACGATCAAGAATCCAGCTGCATCTTCTCCCACTGCCTGAGATAGAAACCTGACAAATGACCATGAAAATGACAGTATGTTTTATCAGCAATCCACATGAGCTCCTCTGATATAAGATTTTATTTTTAATCGTCGCTGGAGGATATTTTTTTCCATTAATTTCTAGAGAGAGTGGAAGGGAGGAAGGAGGGGGAGAGAGAGAGAAACATGGATATGAATGAGACACATCAGTTAGTTGCCTCTCGCATGCACCCCTACCAAGGCTGGGGAACCTGCAACCAAGGTTTTGTCCTTGACCTGGAATGGAATCCACAACCTTCCAGTCCCCAGGCTGATGCTCCAACCACTGAGCAGACTGGCTAGAGTGGGTTTGTGTGTTTTTTAATTGCAGTAAGACAGATATTGAAGTGCATAATATGTACTAATCTTAGTTATAGAGCCCAAGGATTATATATGTATCTCCATGTAATCAGCCCCAGGTAGAGAATATTTCCAACACCCTGTAAAGTTTCGTTGTGCCCATTCCTAAGTAACACCACAGCAATCCCCAGCTTTTCTCCTTTAGAGGTAACCTCCATCTGGCTTCTATACCTATAGATTAGTCTTGCCTGTTCTTGAACTTTTTATATGTTCTTGCGTATATCATGCAGCGTGCTCTCATCTGCATCTGCCTTCTTTCACTCATCATTATGTCTGTAAAAAACTATGCATGCTATTGTGCGTAGTTTATTGATTTTTTATTGCTGAGTAGTTTTCATTTTATAAGCATATCAAAATTTATCCATTCTTTTGTTGAAGGTGCGCACCCAAGCCATCTACTTTCATACAGCTCACTTCCTACATTAACATAGTTTCACTATTCCATCATCAGTATAATTTTACTATTTTAGAAAACTCTTATCCAGGAAGAAGAATGCTGCAAACCACTTTTCTATTCACTCTAGAAACTTCTTGAAAGAAACTCTTCAATAGAAAGCAGCAAACTATCACTTTCACTCCTATTCTCCTTAAGCCTTTTTCTTGCCTTGATATGTCCATCAATCAATCCTAAATTATTATATCACTACCCTTACCCAGTCATAACCAAAACTCATTCCCTTACAATGGAAAATTCACTTGAAAGCCAACTTCAGAATTTCATAAATATCTTGATTTTGCTCTTCACAGTCTGAGACACTCATTAGGAAGAATTTGTCAAGATAGTTCTTGACTTGACTTTGTCTTATCAACAGTTGATTTTGGTAGCAATTTAGGGAGCCAGAATTCAATAAGAGGCATTGGCTTCTCATTTCTGGCTTTTATAAATGTAAACATTTTTGTACATTTCTGGTGTTGTGTTAATCCTCACCCAAGGATACATTTTTTTTCCATTGATTTTTTTTTTTTTTTAGAGAGAATGGAAGGGAGGTAGGGAGAGAGAAAGAGAGACAGAGAAAAACATTGATGTGAGAGGAAAGATACGTCAATTGGTTGCCTCCCATACACACCCAGATTGAACCTGCAACCCAGGTACATGCTCTTGACCAGGGATCGAACCCATGATCATTTGGTGTACAGACCAATTCTCTAATCACTGAGCTATACCAGCCAGGACTTGTACATGATTTTTTCAAATGAATTTATTCACTCATTTCTCTTAGATAGATAGACTGGAGTGGAATTGTGTGCCTGTATTCTAATTTACCTAAATGGTATCATGCCATATAGCTCACTAAAAATTTGGAGATTTCACATAAAATCAAGCTTTTCAGATTTTCTGGAAAAAACTGAAAGACTTTGCAATACCAGATCAGCATTCCTTCATTTTCAGTTGTCTAGACTTGAATAGAAGCTACCTATCTACCTACTTTCCTCAGTCAGTCATCTGTCTGCCCCAGTGGAAATTTTAGTTGATAACCTCTATTCTAATCATAGACTTGGAAGGAACTTTAAACTCTTCTTAACTCTATTATAGATAACCAAGAGCAGGTTTTGCTGGAGGACTAGCACCCTCAGAGTCTAAGGAAGCAGGCCCCTCTGCCACTGAAGCTGGGAGGCAGCAGGGACAGAGAGCAAGGATGGCTTAGAACAGATTGATCTATTTTGCAATTCAATCCAGAACCAATGCTTTCCAGATAGAGACTAGTAGAGCAGTGGCAAAATGAGAGGCAAGATTACTCAAAAAGACTTAGGTCAGTTTCCCTTACTTGTTGTCATAAAAACATTTAGGACATATGTATACGTATACGTATATGTATATATGTATATATTTGCATTTATGGTGTTGTGGATGCAAAGAGGAATTAACATCTAACCAAGAATACTTCAAATTATAAAAAGAAATTAGTCATTAAAGATTAATATAGCTTCGCTATTTTTCTAGTAGGTAGAGGAAGAAAGAACAGAAATCAAAGACCCACAATCAATGGGGCCCACTAGCACCAAGGGCTGGACAACTCTGCTCATTGAAAAAGATCTTCCTTCCTCAGAACGGTGTGTGTGTTTTTTCCAGCCTGGAAAAGAAAATGTCTTTGTTTAGGGATGTATGTCTGCACTTAGAATAATAGACCTATTAACAAAAGGAAGTTGTCTGTCTGTACCTCACACAGAGAATTGCAAAAAGGAAGCCACTCCCTACCATCACGCAATCCTCCAGGGGGAAGGAGAAGTTGACTCTGTACCATCCTTTCTGATAAACTTGTGGTGAAATGGCTTAACCCTCCCATAAATAAAAATTTCCCCTATCTGCTCATTCTAATAAGATTATCTTAGGACAACTGAGTAATCCATGGGGCAAAGAAGGGGGGCTTGAATTGCCTCATCCTCACGATGGCTCAGCCCATCATATGAACCAAACCTCAGAAACATCAGCACCGTGCGCAGAAAGAGTAGGCTGGCTAACAGAACAGAAGGAAAGACCCAGGATCTGGGGGCAGCTGTGGTAGCATGGAGGCTCTCTTTGTCCCTGTAGCTGAAATGATGCTGCCTTCTGAAATGGGAAGGGAGCGAGGCCATACATCTGGGTTGCACTTGCATTGTTTAAGAGCCAAATAGATCATTCCCACCATCATTTGTCAAAGAGCTTGATGTGACTCAAATGACTCCATCAGATGTCAGTTGTGAAGACAGATAAATGAGAGAGCTCTTTACATAAAACTAAGTGTTAGCTGCCCAGAATAACCGTGGGGTTTGCAGGCAGCACAGGACTTTCAGGCTTTGAAAGTCAGTGCTCCTCAATGATTCAGGCCAGAGCCCGCTGCTTTGAACCCTCTCCCCAGAGCAAGGCAGCTGCCCAGGATACAAGACAGCTGGATCTCCCAGGCAACAAATCCTGAATCTCCACCTCCAGTCTCTACTCGGCCTCTCTCTGATCCCCTGTAATGCCTTCCCAGGTTCCCACTGTGCCTTTTCCATCTCCAGCTTCAGTCCATCTCGGATCTCATATTTCAAACCACAGATTTGTGTTCTACTTCCTCACCAGTTTCCTTTGTTCTGGGTTCAGGTTCTAAGAATATCTACCATTCAGCCTGACCTCCATGGCTCTCCTTTCAAGACTTGTCTCAATAATCACCCAGGTCGAGTTACCTGCTTCTCATGTAGATGTTGGAAGATAAAAAATAAAAGAAAAGCATCTCAAGATAGTCCTCCAACCTAAATTGGAAGTATGCAGTTCTTTACATAATTTTTGCTATTGCTTAAAAAATTGTTTGGGCTGCTTCTTGATGCCAACCACAGAGCTGTCAGTTTGGGCATTATCTCATGGAATTGGCATATCCATGTTTCTAGGGATATATCCTCAACAAGCTAAATGCTTGGAATAGTTCATAAGGTTAGAGTTATAAGATCATTTACATTTAAAAATTGTGAAATATAGGCCAATTTCCTGAGCTACCTCGGTTATCATCTCTAGTGGACAAAAATCAAGCAAGACCTTTAGAGATGAGTTTGTGGGAAATGTTAAGAATATAAAACACATTTACTAGTAGGAGATATTAGAAAGGCTTCATAGAAAGAATTATGTCTAATGTCCTCCATTTTCTGTGCACTGACCTGTAGCTACTACCCCTTAAAAACTCATCAGTTTCAGCAGAAGGTATTTCTTGAGGTTATAAACACCCTTAAACATTTACATTGTGCATTGCAATTTAGTAAATCAATTCAGCTTGATTTCTCTGTGGAATCCACCTAGTAATCTACAGGTAGAAGCACCAGATGATGCTGGTCTCCAGACTGAGCAACCCCATGGGAATCAGGTGACGGAAGTGTACCAGAGTTTCTCCCATGACTAATTCTGTGATGCTATGAGAGTCACAACTTCTTGGAGCCTCCCTTTGCAATTCATAATGCTAACCAAGAGGTCCAGCACTCTAAATCTTTTCAGATCTGACATTCCATGACCTCATTAATCTTCCATCACACTAGTTATACATCACCACACTGAAATGCCTTTGGGGCCAGGCCAAATGAATGAAGTGGCTAAATATGGTGATGGGCAATGGGGAGGGTCTCAGGAACGCAGGACTTTAACACCAGCTTCCATAATCTCCATTACATTTCCCCATTCTCAGATATGGGCAACTGGTTTTTTCATCTTGTATAAAGTGCTAAGTAAGCACAGACTCCAAACAGGGCCCCTGGCCCTAGAAAACCCCTTCTAACCATAGTGTCATGCCCAAGCCCTTGCATTATAGAAACTGGAGCTTCACCCAGCCAAAAGCAGGTATTGGGAATGGTTAGACTGTGGCAAACTGGAGAGCATGGACTCCATCTGCAGTAGACCCTGTTAGTACCCAAGTGGAGCCCTCAGATCACTTTTACCAGCTCTGTGTTCCCATTTTCCAGCTCCTCATGCTTTACTGCTAGTGTGTCACCCCTCTGTCCATCTACGGCTTGTCCTTGAGCCTTAGGGCTACTCTCTGATAAGGACAGGAGAAAGGCCTCGAGATTATGCCCTCCCCTCTTCCTGGCATCCATAGCCAATGGAGTATGGGTATAAAAGCCCACTTCCTTTACCTTTAGGCAAGACAAACTCTGAGATATCAGTTATGCCCTAGTGCTTCCTGTGGGATCTGGGACATCACCTGAAATCACATCCTTATTGTCTTTTCCCCTGCTTTATTCTGCTTTGGGACCCCTTTATCAGTTTCTGTTGGAAGCACTTTCTTAATAAATCCCTCTGAAGCAAATGCTTGGTTCAAGGTTGCTTCTGAGAGAACCAACCTATAATATTATCTAAATGTATTCATATGCAATTTTTAAAAAAAAAATAATCATTTTCTGTCAAAGTATATCAGAGAATCAAATTTAGCCAGTAAGCTACCCAGTTTGCAATCTCTGTCTTAGTCTAAGAAAGTTTTATTCCAAGTCTAATGAAGAAAGTAGAGCTTTGAAGAGAGTGCTGAAGAATTTGATATGTTGAGAGACTCCAGAGACCTGTATATCTAATGCCTACAGCTATATAAACTCTTAGGTTACCTAATGCATTTGGTTCTCTCTGCTTTATAGATCAACACCTGCCATAAAGATTAGAGGACAGGAACATAAGGACAAATTCTTGGGCTAGTTTACTATGCAGAGTAGAAATCACTTACTCTTTTCATATGTTAAAGAGTCTATAGTGTTCTTTGGACTAATAATGCCTAACATTTGTTTAGTGTAATATAGTCTTCAAAGTGCTTTTCAATACTAGTACATGATCTTATGCGATACAATATCTCTATAATGGATAGGAAGGAAGTAATGTAATGTAATGTAATGTAATGTAATGTAATGTAATGTAATGTAATGTAATGTAAAATAATGTAAGTAGTGAAGGAAGTCCAGAGAGCTGAACTGCCAGCCTTAAGAAAGGCAAATAACTAAAAAACTGGGCAAAGCCCGGGCCAAGACAGACCCAGAGAGGACTAGTGATGAACAGTAGGCAGAAGCATGCAACAGAGTTCACAAACTAATGAGACAGAGTGCTACTTAGCAAGCTAGGATCAGGCAGCTCTAACATCCGGCCCTGGGATTCCATCCCAGACATTAGTTCCAAAGAATTAGCTATACTGGGCATGGACTATGCCTTGGGAGAGCAAGATGTGATGTTGAGATACTGACTTAGTCATGGAAACAGGACCAAGGCAAATCAGATCAAGCCTGATAGGCAGGTCTGACATGTTGATAATCTAACCTTATACTTTTTCCTATTTCTTGCTTAATTTGATCTCAGAACCTGAGGTCAAATGAATTAAGTGGCTAAATATGGTGGTGAAGACAATGGATTATGGGGAGGGTCTCAGGAAGGCAGGACTTTAACAACAATTTACATAATCTCCATTACATCCCCCAATCTCAGCTGTGAGACTGGGGAGCACAGTGGTTAAAAGTATATGCTCCTAGATCTAGCCTTCCTGGGTTCAAATCCTGGTTCTGCCAATTGTTAGGCATATTATTTTTAACAAATACTTTTTTGTGCATTAGTTTCGCCATCTAGAAGATGGGGCTGATAGTATCTACTTCATAGGATTATTAGGAGAATTGAATTAAAATATGCAAAATTACTAGAGGAGTAGTCCATCTATGGTAAACACTGTAAATGTCAACTGTTCATTTAGGGTAGAGACTGCAACTGGTATTGGGGGAGGAGCTATGTGGCTAGGAAACCAGTCATGTTATTACAAATGGGAAGATAGGGAGAAAAGCTCAAGATGATAATTAATTTGGCATCTTACTGAAGGCTGTTGGATGGCTTCAGAAAGGAGCTGAACACTGTGATGAAACTCTGTCACAATTAGGTAGCTCCATTTTCTTTCCCTGTGGCCTTGAAGCCTCACTATTCTGAGAACACATTCTCATTTTTTGCAAATCTTTAAAAGGTCAGGAACTTGGAAATAAGCCTGCCCTTTGTCCGCCCTTGCTCTTTACTTGTTCTATGTAAACACAGAGAACGGCAATTCTGTTAATACCAGGAGTCCTACAAACCAGGACATTTTCTGTAACTTGTCCTGAGTCCTACAATCGCCTACCTAGTATTAGCTATGCCTCCCAGTCTGGGGAAAGGATAGAACTGTGATTTAAATTGCGTTTATCTTTTCCAATGGGACATGATGGAGATAGCTTTTATTATGCCAAAGTGGGTTCAGAGAAATGGAAAGAGTTAGCTAAATTATTATTACATGTGTACATGCATTAATTACAAAAGCTTTTGGTCACTAGCTTCCATTTGGGAGGAGAAGAAGAAGGAAGCATCCCCATGGCTTTAGCTGTTTGAGAAGACTGGTTGGAAGAAACAGCAATGACAGGGATGCTCAGACATTTGGGAACAGCAGGACATTGTCGGATCACACACAGGGAGAGGATTTGACATTCACCCAACACTGATTTTTGAAGCCCATAGCATGTGATGAACTATGCTAATTACATTGATCTCACACATAATTTTTCCTACCATAGACATATTTCAAATGCTAACACCGTGAGTTACTTGAAGGAGAATTAGTTAACGGTTCAGTTTTTCTATTACAAGTAATACTGCAAGGGCAAGCCATGCATAGAGTTGAATTAAAATATTAACTTTCCAAGAGTTCTGGGAGTTTTATTTCTATAGATATTTAGTACATCCTCAAAATGAGGGATGACTGCTGTGATGGTTTTAAAATTCCCTTAAAACCTTCCCCCCTCTCCCAGACAGTCTTAGGTTCTGGCTAGCAACTTGATGCAGAGAGCTAAATGAAAAGTAGCAAGCTCATTTGCTGAAACTATTTTCCCAGGCTGAAAGATAATGACAGTGATAGCTCAGCATGGGAAAAGGGGTTGAAGACAACCTACAAACCAATCTGTGCACCTGCTGAGATTCATCAATAAGATTTGAAGATGGGCTAGTCAGCCATTACCCTCAGTAAAACATTTCTAGAGGGTCTACTGCACACAAGGCATGATCTTGGGTGTGGTAGGAGATCTAAAACAAACAAAAGTCATAACTGCTATTCCTGAGAATATTCATAGCCCATTTGGAGGAGGAGAAACACAAACATCCTTGAATATGAGATAAAACTTCAGAACAGATGGTTGTATCTGTCTATTACTACTATCTGTTGCAATAGAGAAAAACACTTGAACAATAGAAGGGATTTGGGCTCATGTACTGGAAAGTCCAAAGGTCAGTCGATTTGACTGGTCAGATCTGCAAGGTCATCAGTGTCCTACTTTCTTCCAGTCTTCCTCCCTTAGTTGCCTTCTCTCATAATTCTGAAATTGTTGCCACAGTTCCAGGCTTCACATTTGAATATTGCACTGATCTTTATGAAGAAAGGGAATTTATTTTGCAACCTTTCAAGTAAGAGTCCTGAAATTAACTCTGAATGGACATCTTAACTCCCATGACCACTTGGATGATGGATGCCTTCATTAACATAAGGCAATTCTGAATCCACCCCTAGACCGAAGGGAAGAGGAAACTTCCCAACCCCAAACTCTTGGGCTGTGAAGGATAAATGGATAAGCAAAGGAGGCTCTGGGTACTGTTAAGAAAGGCAAAGAAGGCCCTGGCTGGTGTGCTCAGTGGTTAGAGTACCAGCCTGTGGACTGAAGGGTCTGATTCCTAGTCAAAAGCATATACCTTGGTGGCAGGTTCTCCAGACCTGATCGGGCATGTACAGGAGACAACCAATCGATGTGTCTCTCTCACATCAATGTTTCTCTCTCTCTCTCTCTCTTCACACTCACTCTCTCCCACTCTCTCTGAAAATCAATGGAAAAAATATCCTCAAGTGAGGATTAGAAAAAAAAGAAAAAGAAAGAAAGAAAGGCAAAGAGAAATGGATATTGTGTAGGCAACCATCTGTGGTCATGCAGGGAAATCTGAAATCTCTCCTAGAATGTGTTCTAATGTTTTATAGTTAAAATGGTAATCATTTTGCTGAGCCTAACTCATGTGTTAAAATTTAAACTAATTTTTCTTTTTTTTAGGATGGAGCTGGAAAGACATGAACTCCTTTCCCCCCCTCATAACACCTCTCCATGTTTTAAAGAAGGCTACTAGATAATGCCTGCAATGGTCATACGTTCATTTAAAGTAATTTAAATTCCCTTCTCTTAAAACTTGCTTGAGAATTGCCTATTCTTCTACACCGGGAATTTTCTTTCTCTTTTCTGCATGCTCCTCAGTGCTTTAGATTTCTTGTTAAAGTAGAGTAACAATCTCAGTGGGGCCCAATGCTTGCTATAGCTATCATTAATTGAGAGCCAATTATGTGCCAGTAGAGTCTATGTGGTTTTCACGCTTTAGCTAATTTAATGCTCACATTCCTGTGATATTATCCATATTTTAAAGATGAGGAAACTGAAGTTCAAAGAGGTTAAGCAACTTACCCTAAAGTATGATATGGCAGAGACTGAATTACAGCCCAGGATTTCTGATGCCAAGGCCTACTTTCTGTCCCTTTAGCCAAACTGCTTCTAAAGCACTCCTAGTCTAGCTTGAGTAATGCTGAGGGTAATTGGTAAATAAAAATTATTCCTGCACATTATTTAATGTAAGAAAGAAAAAACGTCAGCACCTATAAGCCTGTCACTTGAGAAAATTATTCCAAGGTTAATATATTAAAACATGCTGCCCTTCTTCAGTATTCAAATTGTGTTTCCCTAACCACTTCACTCTCCCCCAAAGCCAGGGTACTGAAGTGCAATGGGTCAAGCGCATTATAATGCAGAAATGATTGATGATTTGTGTATGCTAATAACATTTTTATAACCCTACTTCAAGTCCTGCTGATGTGCTGATTTTAGACAAGGTTACTTAGATTTGAAAATATAAGAAAATGAATATCTTTTGCTCTCAAAGTCAGCAGAAATTCACTGACTACAGCAGTTATTGGAACGGGTTAAAAAGAAAAAAGGCAAATGATTATGTAATGTTGAGTTTAAGGGCCTCAATTAAAGCCATGCCAAAAAAAGTAATTAGGCTGCACATCATCATCAGGATGAACTGGAACAAGAGAAATGAAAAATCTGGTCAGGAAGAGAGAGAGAAGTGTCATGGTGCTGTCACCCTACATTAGCACAGAATTATCCTCTGGGTGACATTCTTTTTTCCCCTCTCTTAGGCAGAATGCTGTTTTCACACATTTGTAAATGTTTCTGACAGTCTCAACCCCCTCTATCTTCTAACAATCAAAGCATTACATTTCCGAATCTCCTTTGATCTCCTTTGTCCTAAACCATCAACAGAATAATATATAGTAAGTAGGAGTCTGCCTGGGAAATGTGACCTGGGGAAGAACATTTGGCTTTAGTATACTTTCAGAAGGAAAATAAACTTATCCTATATTATATGAAGAGACCCAGTTAATTCAATCCAAATATGAATTATTGGGGAAGTTTTCATATTTGGATTGAATTGACTAGGTTTCTTCATAAATAAAAATTTTTTTAAATGTTTCCATTCACTCTACCACAGTTTTCTGATCCACTCTATGTTTATTTATCATATAAACACATTATAATGTTTATCACAATTATGTTTATTATATAATATATTAGAGGTGCAGTGTACAAAATTCATGCACTGGAGGGGTAGGGGGATGTCTCTTAGCCCAGCCTACACCCCATCTTCAATCTGGGACCCCTGTGGGATCAGGCCTAAATGGGCAGTTGGACATACCTCTCACAATCTGGGACTGCTGGCTCCCAACAGCTTGCCTGCCTGCTTGATTGACCCTCACCACTTCTGCCTGCCAGCCTGATCACCCCCTAACAATGCCCCTGATTGATGCCTAACTGCTCTCTTGCCAGCCCAATTGCCCGCAACTGCCCTCCCTTGCTGACCCGGTTTCCCCCAACTGGCCTCCATCACCGGCCAGCCAGTCACCCCTAACTGCCCTCCCCTGAAGGCCTGGTCCTCCCCAACTATCCTCCCTCCCCTGCAGGCCTGGTTGCCCCTAACTGCCCACCTTTGCTGGCCTGATTGCCTGAAACAGCCCTGCCCTGATGGCCATCTTGTGGTGGCCATCTTGTGACCACATGGGTGTGGTCATCTTTGGCCACATGGGGACGGCCATCTGGTGTGAGGGTGTGGTGGTCAATTTGCATATTACCTCTTTATTATATAGGATAAAACAATATCCCCCTTTTGTTAAGCAATCACACACACATTTCCACTAACCTAACAAATAAATTATTTTTCTTTTTTCATGTCCCTTTCCAGTTCATGTCTATATGTAGCTATAATTTGAAATTTGCTCTAATTTCAATACAAATACCATTTTTTTTGCTGCTTTATTCATTTTACATTGGGTGATGAACATTTTACATATTGCTATGTCAGCATGGTAAGTATTTTTAATAATTTCATAGTATTCAATTCAGAATGTTCTATGATTTATTCAACTATTTTTCTATTGTACAAATTATTTTCAATTTTTTTGATTATAAATAAACCTATCATGAATTTCATATTGCATTAAACTTTCTCTGTACTTTAACACAGATATTAAACCTTGATGGAGTGGCTCAGTGGTTAAGCGTCAACTTATGAACCAGGAGATCACAGTTCTGTTCCCAGTCAAGGCACATGCCCAGATTACAGGCTCCATCCCCAGTGTGGACATGCAGGAGGTAGCCAATCAATAATTCTCTCTCATCATTGATGTTTCTCTTCTCTCTTCCTCTTCCTTCCTCTCTGAAATCAATAAAAATATATACTTAAAAAAGGAAAATAAGAAATATTTTAGCTAGGTAGCTCAGTTGGTTAGAGTGTTGTCCCCATACACTCAGGTTATAGGTTCCATCCACCCCTCGAATCCCCTGTCTTTTTCAAAATCAATTTGAAAATAAGAAATGGAGACAAATGTGCCTGATTCAGAGAGTCACTATGATAGGGGCAGAAATAGAATGTTTGAGACCAGACAGAATTCTCTGTTAACTGATTGTTTTGTTCTGATAAAGAAGGCACATTCTAACTAGCTGGGAGTTACAAAGAGGACCTGGGAGCTCACCGGAAAATGCAGCCCATCCTCCCGATTTGGAGGTGCCTATTATTGTGGAAAGATTAACAACTTTGTTGCAGAAACCAGAATCGCCATCCCTTTGAAGACCTTAGTCCTTTTGCACATCTATAAACTGCCCATTTGCCCTTATGGCTACTTCCCCTTATAATCTTTATCCTTCTACCCAATATAAGCAGCTGGTTTATGATGGGGTGCAAAGCAGATTTTTGTGGATGACCTGCTGCTCTCCCATATTGCTGGCAGTATTGGAATAAGTAAATGCTCATAGTATATGATTCAACCCTGTCTCTGCTTAATTGGCTTGAGTAGTGACAGGCAGCATGGACCCACTGATTGTCTGGTTACAACAACTAAAAAGGGCTTTAAGATTAGAATAATTTTAATTTAAAGTCCACTATCTTGAAACAAAATTACAGTCAACCTATTTTCGTATACCCTGTAATAGTTTTGATAGAGTTCAATAAAGCTTTGAATGTACATATGAGAACATAATGCAAGCCATGTATGTAATTTAAATATTTTCAATAGCCACCTTAATAAAACTACAAATAAAATATATTTTATTTAACCCTATATATCTAAAATATTATTTCAACATATAATAAATATGGAATGTTATTGAGATATTGCACAGTTTTCTCATAACTAGTCTTCAAAATGTATTGTGTATTTTATACTTACAGCAGATCTCAATTCAGATGCCAATTTTTCATCATGATACTTGATCTGTATAATTGAACTGTATAATTTACAGTTTAAAACGCTAGATTTTCATACTCAACTTGCTCAAAACTTGTTTAAATGTTTTCTAATAATTTAATTATCAGTTTTTAAATTTGAATTAAAGCACGGTAAATAAAATTAAAGTTTTAGTTCCTCAGTTGCACAAGCCATATTTTAGGTAGAGGTTTTATAACTGTAATTATTTTGAGTAAGGTCTATAATATACACAATCATTAATTACTTTAAGCTTTATTTATTTAGGAAAAAAAGAATTTCCCCTCCCTGCAACAAGAAAAATCATTCACTATTTAATCGGGTCAAAATGGCATCTGGGGACCCAGGAGATGAAATACCAACTCTTCTTAAAGATTTGACTAGATGGGTATAACAATGAGATTTTTGTGAATAAAATGTTTCCATTTAAAAAGAGAACGAGCTCTTTTAGAAACTTTTTTCTGAGGAAGGTGGAAAAATCCAATTAACTGTTTTCATAGCACTGGCTGGTTCGTTGGAGCGGAAAGAAATAACACCTCCCAGGAATGAACATGTACTTTACTTCTAGTCACAAATGCAGTCACCCGACTCCTAAGAGATCAGGCTACCTGTTAAGAAGCAGTATTGATGGTAATTAGGATGAAAAATTACAACAAGTAATAAGGACATGAATTCTACCTCCTGGAGCTCTTCTTTAATCTTTATTTGTCTACATGTTTTTGGTACTATGAAATTTTTAAAAATGCATTTTAACTTCAGACTCACTTCCTGTCTTATGAGTGTGACATTTCATGATAATTACATGATTCTAAAAATAACAATGATGCCTTCTATTTTATTTTAAGAATTTCCATTTTTTATTACTTAGTATTCACCAGACACTAGTGTAAGCATTTCATAAATAGCCAAAATATTTAATACTCAACAACTATGGGCGAGGTAGAAGTTAAGTAACTTGTCCATAGTAAGTCAGTTATGATCTAAATAGACACTAGAGGCCCAGTGCACAAAAATTTATGCACTTGGGGGGGGTGTCTCTCAGCCTGGCCTTGCCCTCTCGCAGTCTGTGACCCTTCAGAGGATGTCCACCTGCTGGCTTAGGTCCGCTCCCCGGGGGATTGGGCCTAAGCTGGCAATCAGACATCATTCTGGAAGCCCGGGAGCCCTTGGGGGATGTCCACTTGCCAGTGGGGAGCAGGCCTAAGCTGCAGTCCGACATCCTTAGCACTGCTGAGGAGGCAGGAGAGGCTTCCACCACCACCACTGTACTGGCAGCTGGCAGCCTGGCTTGTAGCTGAGCAGAGCCCCCCTGTGGGAGTGCACTGACCACCAGGGGCAGCTCCTGCATTGAGTGTTTGCCCCTTGGTGGTCAGTGTGTGTCATAGAAACAGTCATTCCCAGTCATTCTGCTGTTAGGGTCAATTTGCATATTACCCTTTTATTATATAGGATAGAGGCTGGTGCATGGGTGAGGGCCAGCTGGTTTGCTCTGAAGGGTATCCTGGATCAGGGTGGGGGGCTAGCCTGGGTGAGTGGCTGATGACTGTTTGCAGGCTGACCACAGCCCCTTCAGTGTGGGGGTTCCTGCTGGGGTGCCTGGCCAGTCTGGGTGAGGGCCTGATGGCTGTTTTCAGACTGGCCAGAGCCGCCAGCAACACAAGCTCCCAGCAAGGCTGGCTGGAAGCAGGTATCTGGGGTTTATTTATCTTCTATAATTGAAACTTTGTTGCCTTGAGCAGAGGCCATGGCCTGCTTAGGCAGGCAGCTTCCTCCATCGCCGGGGCAATGAAGCCTCCAGTTTGCTCTAGCTCTGTGGCTGCCAGTGGTCATCTTGGTTGGGTTAATTTGCATATAGCCACTCTGATTGGATGGTGGGTGTGGCTTGGGATATAGCAGAGTGATGCAATTAGCATATTACTCTTTTATTAGATTAGATTATTTTAGATGATGAATTTGTTATTGAATACTGTATATTTCTAAATTTCTTCATTTTGCACACACCCTACTTATCTTTCTTTCCTTCCTCCCTCCCTCCTTCTCTTCCTTCCTTCCTTTTTTGCTTTCACTGTTTAACTCATCACAATCTGGTCTCCACTATCCAAACTGCTCTTGTTGAGGTTACTAGTGGCCTCCTAAGTAGCCCAAAGGATCCACTTTCAATTCTCTGCAACAATTGGTCTCTTTTAAACATTCTCTTCTCTGGATTCCTATGGCATTCCTCTCCTGTTTTTCTGATTTTCTCCACACTCGTATTTAATCATCTTTGCTGTACTCTTCTCTTCCACCTGCCCCTTAAAGGTTGGTCTCACAGAGTTTCATATATATATGACTGATCAAATCAGGCCTCAGACTCATCAGAAGGAAAGCCTTCTCTACCAACACTAATTTCCTAAGTGACTCACCTAGTCTCATGCCTTTAAATAAGATGCAGACACTGCCAATTCAATCTCTAGTTTGGACTGAATTCAAAACTCATATATCCATCTGCCTACTCAACATCTTCACTTGAATGTCCAGCCAATTTAATATTTTCAAACACCTATACCTGACAGTACCCCCACCACTAACATACAAATAAAACCAAATTTGCTTCTCTTCTCCCACATCTGATCCAAATTATCAAACTTAATTAACTTTATGTTATGAATTTGGTCCCTGTGTCTATTGTCACTCCTAATTCAAGGCATTGTCACTTCCTGCTGGGACCAGAATAACAACCTCCTAACTGGTCCCTAGGCTTCAGTCATGCTACTTCTTCTTACTAATTCCATCTTAACTCTCCAGCTTTATCTCTGGTCTTTTTTCCACTCACTGTATATACTTACTTATATTGATATCTAAATTATGTATACAGGCAGTTCTCGGGTTATGTTGGACTTGACATACCTTGTTTCGTGGTTACGTTGCCATCTCCCATTTATTTATAAAAAAAAAAAGTTCCGGAGAACCAAGATGGCGGCATGAGGTATATACCTAAATGCGCAGCCTCCACACCTACATTATAGAAATACAACTATACAGATAAATGGCCATCCTCCAGAACCAAGGGAGGGGAAGCTTAACAACTAGAAGGCAAAAGAAGGAGTGCTTTGAGACTGAATAGAAGCTCCCGGCACCCAAACTGAAAGGTACAGATGCACGAAACGGAGGCGGCGGCGCAGCGGCGCAGGTGAAAGTGTGGCAGCAGCTGCGCTCAGGTCGGCGGCTTGGAAGGAGATTATAAACTCCTGGGTTGCACTGAATGCGACGCAGGCTATAGGGCAATGGGGCGGCAGAAGACCAGTGGCGGTCTAGTAATGCTATTCGCAGTGATCACTGACGCAGAGATTCGGAGACTGAGAATCATGTGCAGACCCCAGGGCTTGTAGACGCCAAACCCGGTAGAAACTGCGGCATCAGCAGAGAGGCAGCCATTGTGAGTCGCTCCACCCCAGGTGATTCTGAGACCCCCACCCCACCCCACCCACAACCCTGCCCAAGCTGTGCACCTGCCTGCCTGCAGCATAACCTAAGGGTCTGCAACTGGGACAGAACTCCAATAGATCCAAACTCCAAACAATGAGGAGAAAAGCCTGCAGGTCATTTCCCCCCAGTGATACCTCCCAGTGATAACTACAACAAGACTGTGCACCCAGCCTTATAGGCGTACAACAAGAATGTCCACCCCAGGTGATTGGGGAGGCTGAATCACTGGGCCCTATAGGACACCTAACACAGAAAGCCAAAATGCAGAGACTAAGAAACAGGTCACAAAAGACAGAAATGGAGGAAAGCAAACGACTGAATATAGAGTTCAAAACCACGGTTATTAGGTTTTTCAAGAATTTTCTAGAGACTGCTGATAAATTTAGTGAGACCCTTGAGGATATGAAAAAGAACCAGCTAGAAATTAAGCATACACTGACTGAAATAAAGAATAATATACAGAGATCCAACAGCAGACAAGAGGATCATAAGAATCAAGTCAAAGATATGAAATATGAAGAAGCAAAACCCACCCAGCCAAAAAAGCCAAAAGAAAAAAAAAATCAAAAAGTATGAAGATAGTGTAAGGAGCCTCTAGGACAACTTCAAGCGTACCAACATCAGAATTATAGGGGTGCCAGAAGAAGAGAAAGAGCAAGATATTGAAAACCTATTTGAAGAAATAATGACAGAAAACTTCCCTCACCTGGTGAAAGAAATAGACTTCCAAGTCCAGGAAGCGCAGAGAACTCCAAACAAAAGGAACCTAAGAAGTACCACACCAAGACACATCATAATCAAAATGCCAAGAGCAAAAGACAAGGAGAGAATCTTAAAAGCTGCAAGAGAAAAGCAATTAGTTACCTACAAGGGGGCACCCATACGACTGTCAGCTGATTTCTCAACAGAAACTTTGCAGGCCAGAAGGGAGTTGCAAGAAATATTCAAAGTGATGAATAGCAAGAACCTACAACCAAAATTACTTTACCCAGCAAGGCTATCATTCAGAATTGAAGGTCAGATAAAGAGCTTCACAGACAAAAAAAAGCTAAAGGAGTTCATCACCACCCAATCAGTATTATATGAAATACTGAAAGGCATCCTTTGAGAAGAGGATGAAGAAAAAATAAAGATAAAAATTATGAACAACAAGTGAACCTAAAAATCAAGTGAATAAAAAATCTGATGAACAGAATAAACTGGTGAATAGAATAAAATCAGAGGCATAGAAAGAGAGTGGACTGACAATTTTGGAGAGTAAAGGGTGTTGGGGGTGCGGGAAGAGAATGGACAATGATCATATACCTATGGATGAGGACAGTGGGGGAGTGGGGACAGAGGGTAGGGTGGGAACTGGGAGGAGGAGAGCTATGGGGGAAAAAAAGAGGAACAACTGTAATAATCTGAACAATAAAGATAAATTTAAAAAAAGTTCCATCACTTTGACATATGTATATATGTGCTTTATGTTTTTTATTATTTATTTACTACAAGTAAAGGTCAGGAATTGTTATTGTTCTTTTAATTTTTATTTTTTTTTACTGTTTCACTTCATTACTGCTGTGTATGTGCTCCATATGAGTGACATAGGTGCTTATGTAGGTGGGTTCCAACTTACAGAGAAAATTGCATTACGTCACACCATAGGAACAGATCTCTGACATAACCCGAGGACCTACTATATAATATTTTAAGTCCTTTCTTGCCCCTAGGTCTTCAAATATGCCATTTTATTTACCTGGGAGACTCTTCCTTGATCTGTTCCCTACTCTTCTTCACCTGGGCACAGTAACAGCACCTACACATAAAGACCTTAGAATAGTGTCTATACATAGTAAGTGTCACATGTTTATTAGTTTTTATCATTATTATTACTATTTTCAGAACTCTTTCCATGTCAGTCGATATTTCTCTTCACAGACTACATAGTTTATTTGACCATGCTGGAGGCATTTATGTCGTTTTCAATCTTCTCTTATATAAATCCTTGTGCTTATGTTATTTCAAATACGTCTAGGGTTAACTCCCTGGAAACAGGCCCTGAGATGAAGAGTTGTGTGTAAAAGGTATATTAGAGGTGCTCTGAAGAGCCATACAATTAACACAGTAAAGAAGTAGAATAGAGCAAGGAAAGAAGCTGACTTGCAATTTGGTCACACCAGCTCCATGCAACCTCTGGAGCTGAGAAAACTCTTTAGAGTTTAGTCCTAATTGGAGATAGGAGATTGGATCCCAGTAATTGACCATGTATTATGTGCGGGTATTATGTGAGAGTATAACCCTGAGCAAGGCAGGTCCCTGAAGCTGAAGGGAGTTCCCAGTGAGGAACACAGCTATGTCAGCAGCCAAGATTCCCTGCAGCTACAGAAAGGCTGCATTGGCCTTCAAGAAGAAAGTCGGACCTGGCACCAGAGTATTCAACAGAGCAGGGGTTCTCACACTTAGGGTTACATCAGAATCACCTGTGCAGTTGATTAGAATACACATTTTAGGCCCTCACCCCCCGGGTTCCTGATTCAGCAGGTCTAGCGTAGCTTACTGTTGCCACGTGACTCTCTTCTGGCAATCACATATGAGTTATTAAAGTGCAAATGTGGTATTCAAACAATAGCTTCAACCATACAGAGGAGGAAGCATGGTAGATTGCAATAGCTACCGATTCCTGGCACCTATATATGCATGCCCCTTTGCAATGTGACCTTGCTGCTCCTCCCACCTAAGAAGTCTCTTTCTCCACCCCTTACCCAGCAAATTGAATGAGATAAAAGTGACATTAACAGAATTCCAAGCCAAGATCTCAGGATGCCATACAGTCTCTACTTTTCCTTTCTTGGAACCCTGTGACGGCCTCTAAAAGATGCCTGGATTCATCTCCTTGACAATGAGAGACCACATGCAGAGAGATGCCCACTTGACAGTCATCAAGTAAGTAGACTATCTCAGATCATCCAGCCTCAATTAAGCCACCAGATGACAACAACTGCCTGAGAGATCATAGGTGAGATCAGTAGAAGAACCATCCACCTGAGCACAAACCAAATTGCCATGAGCAAAAAAATAAAAAATTATTGTTTTAAGTCATTAGGTTTTCAGGAAGCTTGCTATGCAGCAGTAGCTAATTAATGTATACAAGGTGGAGGAAGAACAAGATGGAAGGAAGATGATGCGTGGGCCACCTCCTGGAGGAAAGGTCTGATTTTCCTAGACTATTATGTGGGAGAGACATAAACTTCTACCTAGTTTGAGTCACACAGCATATACATTATTCATTTCACTTTCATATCACCTATAAAGTAAATACTAAGATCGTTTCTTTATTTTATAAACAACAGAACAAAAATTCCTAAAGTGTAAGGAAAAGGCACTCAAGCAGCTTTGGAGCCTGTTGGGCAGGGGTCTGTGGAGCTGACTGGTGGGATGATTGCAGCACTATATTGTGAACTGCACTTTCCGTGCAGGAAAAACAACATCTTACATTGCAGTGACTATTTGAAAAACACTTTCAAATATTTCTAAGCACTTTACCAATATATTCATTCAACAAAAACTTATTGAACCATTAAGGTACTGTTCTGTGTACTAGGGATGTATCACTGCACAAAACAGAAAATGATTTTGAATAGACACTTCTCCAAAGAAGGAATACAAATGGCCAACAAGCCCATAAAAAAGATGTCCGACGTCATTGGTCATTAGGGAAATGCAATTCAAAACCACGGTGAGATGTCACTTCACACGCACTCGCATGACTAGAATCAGAAAGTCAGATAATAATGTTTTGAAGATGATTGGAGAAAATGGAATTCTCACCCATTGCTGGTGGGAACGTAAAATGATGCAGCCACTCTTGGAAACAAGTGGGCATTTCCTCAAAAAGTTAAACATAGGATATCAAATAACCCTGCAATTTCTTCCTTAGGAATATACCCAAGACAATTAAAATGTATGGCCACATATAAACCTCAAGTTCACAATAGCATTAGTCAACATGTCTATGAACTGATTAATGAAAAAAATAGTGGCATATCCATACAAAGGAATATAACTCAGCAATAAAAAGGAGTGAAGGACTGACACATGCTACAATGTGAATGAACCCTGAGAACATTTTAAGTGAAAGAAACAAATCATGAAGGCCATACATTGTATAATTTTATTGACATGTCTAGAATAGGCAAACATATAGAAATAGAAAGTAAATTAAATATTGTGTAAGGCTAGAATGAATGAAAAAATGGATGAACGAAAGCTGACATGAATAAAATTCCTTTTTGAGGTGATGAAAATGGATTTGGGTTATGGTTGCACAACTCTGTAAAGATACTAAAAACCAATGAAGTGTGTATTTAAAACAGGTGAGTTTTATGATATATAAATTATATACTAATGTGGCTGCTCAAAAAAGGTAGAGGAGAATGGATGAGCCATGTAGATACTGAAGAAAGAACATTCTGGGAGAAGGAACAGCCACAGCAGACACATAAGGCAGAAGAACACCTGGTGTGTTGAAGAAACAGTGAGGAAACCAGTGTGTCTGGAACAGAGTGAAGGAAGGGAAGGCTCACAGGATGTGAGGTCAGAGAGGTAACAAGAGGCCTATTTACATATGGACTTTTAGGGCATTGTGAAGACTGTCTTTCCAGCAAATGAGATGAGGAGCCTTTGCAGGGTGGAAGCAGAAGAATCTATTCCATTTTATTTACATAATGAAATGGTAAGTCAATCTGATGTGCTGAGAAATAGACGATGGCATGGCAGGGTAGAGGCAGAGAGACAAGTTAGGTGACTGCAATCCATAAAGAGGTGATGGTAGCTCAGACAACATTGGCAGGTAGTAATAGAGATGGTAAGTAGCTAGATTCTGGATATATTAACTCATTAAATATTCACAAATATGCTCTGAAGTAGCTAATAAAGTCATCCTCATTTTACGGATGAGGAAACCAAGGCCTTCTAATTCCATCACTTCCAAAGTCACACCAGGTATAAGCAGCCAAGCTGGGAGTTAAACCCAGGCTGTCTGGGTCCAGAGTCTGGGCTCTTAGTCATCGTGCTACGCCACCCCTTTGAAAGCTCATCCCTTGTCCCCTTTGCCTGTCAGTTCTGTTATGTAAACATGCTGAGATTTTTTAAAAGCATTCGGGCCACAGCTGCATGCTAGAATTCGTTTTCTGATAACAATGTTCCTGGGGCTTCATCTAGCAACTCTGTATTCATATTGAAATAATCTGTTTCTATGATAAGTGAGCCAGCATCAACACTTAATAGGGGGGAAAAGTTGAGGCCTAAAATGAGAAGGAAAAGAACAAGGCTGAAAAGCATGGCATTGCTCTTACAAGGAAGAAGAAAATAAATGTCACGGGAAGAGACACTTCGATAAGTGCCACAGAGTGGATTAAATTGTGAGCCTTTGTGAACTGAAATTTTTGGTTCTACTAAAAGCCTAGAGAATGAGAGTTAAATCCATTTTACTTTGTAAAGTGTTTGAACTGAGCCATTGTGTGGCTTTTACTAGTTGCTTTGATGACACGCCTAACTGCAATCCTGTCTGCTCATTCTGGCCCCAAGCTGGCCTAGAGCCCAGTTCTTCATAAAACCAAATTTTGAATTGGAAAGAAATGGCATGTGATTGGCTTTTCTTTTGCTTCCTCCAAACAATGGTCTATCAAGGAAATATCAGAACATTTCACCAGAATGTATACATCATTCTCTCTCCACCCCCCCCCTTCATCCTCTTTAAATCTCACCCATACCCCCTCCACTTGAGGAGTATTTCATTTTCAGTTCTACTCTGTATTTCAGCTCCTCACGATCATGTAAAACTCACCCCTTTTAGTCTTTTTCTGCATCCCTTCCCCCTATTACCAGAAAGGGGACCTGGCCGTGAGTGGGTCTGCCTAGGTCCAGCCAGTAGCGTGTGGGTTCTTGACTTTGTACAGGAAAAAATTCAGTAGAGGACATTTATTAAAACTGGGGACAATGAAACAAGGAGTTGAGAAATGAACCTAAGCTGGTTGGCTTTAGTTCACTATAAAGTCAGAGAAAAGGGGGCCTTGAGGACAGATTCAGAGGGTTTGCCTGGGATGAACTGCCCCATTGCTACCCTGGTTGCAAGCCTTGTGGGGTTCCTTAGAGCTTAGGAGATGCATGCCTGTGGGGAAAGAAGTGGGTGAGGGGCACGCTTCTGGGAGAGAGAGCATGCACTGGGACCTTTGTTTTGAAGGGTTTTAAAGGCTGGGTGTTTAGGGGATGACTAAGGGGAGGATTTCATTAGATATTCATCAGCTTTATGCTGATGTACCAACATGAGGTGTATTCTCTTAACCTCATCTGTCCTTGAATATGGTTGGCAAATGGCACTAACTGGATTTCTGCTATCTGCCTCCCTGAGTAGGGTGATTTGAGCTTTTTACCCTCTGGTTGAGGAGAAGTGTGCAAACCATTTACTCTTAAGTATCCCTGGTTTAGGGAAGATAGGATTTACTAGATGGCTGCAAATTCTTGGTGTCTGGATTTTGTAGATGGTTGCAAACTGCTCTTTAAATATCTGTCTCAGTTTTCCTATTCTGCTTGCCCATTAGGATATGATGGCTGGAGCAGCAGCTGCCATCTTGCAGCTGGAGGGGAATGCCAAGAGAATTCCAGAGTGCAGCTCATGCTGAGATGATGACCATGCTCTGGAATCTCCCTCTTCCAGACTTATCTGAGACTGGGGGCCCGGTGCACAAAAATTTGTGCACTCAGGGGGGTCTCTCAGCCTGGCCTATGCCCTCTCACAGTCTGGGACCCTTCAGGGGATGTCCACCTGCTGGCGTGCTTGGCCAGCCTGGGTGAGGGGCTGATGGCTGTTTGCAGGCTGACCAAGCCCCCAGTGGGGACCCTCACCCCATTGGGGTGTGGCCAGCCTGGGTGAGGGGCTGATGGCTGTTTGCAGGCTGACCAAGCCCCCAGTGGGGACCCTCACCCCATTGGGGTGTGGCCAGCCTGGGTGAGGGGCTGAGGGCCATTTTCAGGCTGGCCACAACCCCTTTAGGGTGTGGGTCCCTACTGTGGTGCCTGGCCAGCCTGGGTGAGGGGCAGAGGGCCATTTTCAGGCTGCCCACAGTCCCTTCAGGGTTTGGGTCTCTACTGGGATACCTGGCCAGCCTGGGTGAGGGGCTGAGGGCCATTTTCAGGCTGCCCACAGCTCCCACTGACCCAAGGTCCCAGCGAAGCTGGCTGGAATCAGGTTTCTGGGGTTTATTTATCTTCTATAATTGAAACTTTGTTTCCTTGAGTGGAGGCCTAGGCAGGTTACGAAGGCTCCTGTTTGCTTCAGCTCTGTGGCTTCTATAATTAAAACATTGTTGCCGTGAGCAGAGGCCTAGCCAGCCTAGGCAGGCAGTTGCAATGGAAGCTTCCTATTTGCTCTAACTCTGTGGCTGCTGGCCTTCGTCTTGGCTGGGTTAATTTGCATACAGTCACTCTGATTGGCTGGGGGCATGGCTTGGATGCCTTGGAGTGATGGTCAATTTGCATATTACTCTTTTATTAGATTAGATATTTATATTATTTCATTGCTTCAATTTAATTTTCTATTATATCAGAAGGTGTTCTAAGGGATGGAATAATTACCAACCTCACCTTTTCTCTCTCTTCAACTTTCCCCCAGTTATTGATCTCAGGGGTGGGGGTGGGGTGAGGGTAAGGGGTGGTTTTACCTCCACCTGACCCTCACCCAGTATCCAGCCACACTGGATCTAAGTTTCTCCACACCTGGATCCTTCCCTCCCATCCCCAGAGTAATCAAGCCCTCTTCTGACTCCAGTGGGCTGGAAAGCAAAGAATCTTGTAAGAGTCAGAAACCACTTTCCAAAATAACACCTGCATGTTTCCACTGTGGTCTGTGTCGCCTGTAAAGGAATGGCACAAGGACAGTGTAACAGCCACTTCCCACTGACTCACTGGTAACCCCCCTTCTTTCTAGGAACTCTTTTGAGTTCTGGTTTTGTAAAATACTGTACATTATTTTGTTATTTATTTCCTTGGTTTAACCTGCTTAAATATTTTCCCCAATACAAAAGCAATTCAAAGAGTGATACATTTTTGTCAATGGTATGTATTTTTAAAAGTTTGGGCAGTGAAACAATTTCTTGCCTTCTCTTACATACACAGTGCATTTTAAGACTTGAGTTTGCACGCACTGCTAATATCTGCTTCTACAGCACTTCAATAAATTCAGTTTAGCCAAATTCCTTGCTTTCCACATGCTCTGCCACTGCTGTGACAGTCTGCTGTGATTGATGGAAGCACTGAACAATGTGCTGGCATATTAAAAAATTGTATTTGGGCTGCCTAACTTACTTGTGATAAAAAAAAACAAACCTTTAGTATACCTACTAAAGCAATCTTGATTCTTTATCAAGACCCTCTGGTGTTGCTTTGCCTCCTTGAACTTTCTCATTTTTTATGAGTTTGAATGAACACAGAATCTATCTCGGACTCAGGAGTAGCATACACTGTTTTTGCCGAGTTGTTTTTCATCACAAACTAATAAAGAGTAGAAAAAGCTCTCTGTGGAGTTTGTCCACCACATCAGATCTCCACTGTATCACCATTTGGAAAATTAAAGAAAGACCAAGAAATCAGGCACATCCACAGATATATGGCAACCTCTCTGATAAGGTTGTCATGTGGGATTGACGACAGGGTCTCTTTCTGCAGAAATAAAAGGATGTCGTGACACTGCGGCAAGAAATTGTCTAATGCATTGACAATTTTCTTCCTGGAAGCTACAGCTCTGATCTATCTCCTTCACATTTCACTGAGAAAGGTACTTAAAGTCTAGCCAGATAGAAATATTTCTGGATTGATTTAAACTGGAAAATGGCATTAGGTCTTTTTCTTCTTCTTTTTTTTGCACTATATAGAAGCAGTTCTCAGGAGAAATAGAACTCAGCCCCATGTAACATACTATTGAGTTTACATAGTGCATCTGCTCAGGTTTGCTCCAGGGGAGGGCTTGCTGTTTGCCATAAGCCACCTGGAATCTCCCAACAAGGCTGAGTACTGGGTAAATGACATTCCAAAACAAGCAGGCCTGTTTTAAATCCTCTTCAAGAGGGTTTGTATTGAAAACTGAAAGGACTTGATCATAAAAACAAAAACTGAGCATGACCTTGAGGACAGTGCCAATGGTGTCTCTAATCTTTATGTCTTCAGACTCTTGAGACAGGCCAATTCCATGTGGCAACAGTGGCAGATGGGAAACCTGGGGCTGCAGGGAGGCAGGGCTGCATAGCTGTGATCCCTGATCTGCCGCTTAGCAGCTGTATGACTGTGGCAGATACACCCCAAGGAGATTGCCAATGAGTCATACCCTTGTATAATCCTCTTCCCTTGAGTGCAAGTGGAATCTATGGTAAACATGATGAGATAGCACTCCCATGACTACTTTCCTTTATATATGACTCTATCTTAGTAGACTGGAGTGAGATATTCTCCTTCTGCCTGTGAAAACATAGCCATATGAACTGCTTATGTAAAAGGCCATGTAGTGGGTAACTGCAGCCAACCTTGAGGAACTAACGGCCTTCAGCTGGTAGCCAGTAAGCAGGCCTTCAAAGAAATAAATTTTCTTAACAAACTGAAAAGAGTTTTTGGCAAATGGCTCGCCCAGTTGATTATCCAGATAAGAATATAGCCTATCCAACACCTTGACTGAAGCCTTGTGAGACCCTGACTAGATGACCTAACCAAGTTGTGCCCAGATTCCTCCCATCGGAACTTTCAGGCAATAAATGTGTGTTGTTTTAAGGCACTAAGTTTGTAGAAATTTGTTATGCAGCAAAGTAAAGTTAATATAATGATCTAGAACAAGTTTCTTTTCTCCCTGAGTCTGTGTTCTCACTCATAAAATGTGGATAATAATACCCACTTATAGATAAGTTTAATCATCAAATGAAATAATGGCTCTTGCTAAAATAGTTGTTCTGTTGTACCATTAATAATCTTATTATTTGAGGGGTACATGGCCCTACTAAATGCATCATATGGCTGGACAGGTGATAGAAGAAATAGTCCTACTCCTGGGGCAAAGAGCAAGGTATGGTGACCAACACACCCTACAGCCAATGGTCAGCAATGAAGATCTAAGAGGAAAGGGCTGAGTCCTAATCAATGGGTGAGTCACTGAATCTAAATTCCAAATGGGTGACACTGGGGAAATCCGGTAGGTAGGCAGTTATGTGAGCCATAGCCGAACTAGGGCAAGATAATGGGACCCAGAGCACCAGTCTGGGTTTCAGGAACTGAAGTCCAATCTGGGCCCTAGCCCACATTAGCCCATGGAAAGCCATACATGAGGAAAAGGAAGCACAACCAGCTGTCCTGATTCAGTGGCTGAAACAATGGTCTACTAAATCTTTTTTCTGATCACCTACTATGTTCCCAGGTATGTACTAAGCACAGACAGTACCAAGAGGAATGGGGGGTTCTCCCTGCCCAAATGAGTGGCTATGAGTTAAACTGTAAGACTGACACTGGAATTTCATTTTCAAAACTGGGATTCTTAAATCGGAGGGCAACCAGGACCAAGTGCCAGATTATCTGGGTGACAGTGGGGACTTTGAGGCTACTTATGTTCTTGGCTGACACTTGGGAGAATCAGAAATACATAAAGAAGATGGGCATTGGGCTCCACCTGCGAGGAGAGGGTGGGATATAGAACCAGGTGTCCTGGCACTGTAAGGCCTCTCACGGCCAGGCGCCAGGCGCTCTGAGCTGGACTTCACTTTGGCACTGGGCTACCTGCAGCTCTGGCTGGGAGCCCTCAGAGTAGCCATGATGGCCAGCACCAGGAGCATCGAGCTGCAGCACTTGGAGGAACAGGACAAAAGGTCACTGTTGGGACCGGGAGAGGGATGCCCAGCTCATCTGGGGGCAGCAGCAGCTCAGGTCCCAAGGGGATCAGGCTCATCCCCAGCCTTGCACAGAGAGCCCACTTCAGCTTCTGCCGCACGTGGGCCCTGCAGGCCTTGAGCTCTGAGAAGAAGGCGCGCTTCTACCGCTACTTCAAGGGCTGGTGTTTACATCTCCAGCGACTGCTTCTGGTTCTTCTAAGAGTTGCTTAGGGAGCTCAGCTGCCTCCTGTCAGAAAATGTGAACCTGCCCCAGGGTGTCACACCATACACCATGGATGCCAGCAACTGAAGTGAAGCTTTCATCAAACCCCAATTAGTGGCTGTGATTCGAACAGAGTGAAGCCTAGGAAAGCCGTGTGGGATGCTTCTGAATAAAAAGACCTGAGCAAGACTTTGAGCAAGTCTTAGCCGGTATCACTGAAGCCATTCAACTAGACTCAGCAGTGGCCAAGAGGCCCTGCACACGGGACGGGCGGAAAGCAGGTTACTTGCCTGCAAGACTCTTTTGGTGATGACAATGTTTTTATCGCATGTGGACCTCAAAAATTCCCTGATTATGCCCAAGATGATTTGTCCTGGATCACAGCGAATGCCTTGTCTTGAAGTCATCATGTTCTCACTCCTCAGCTAAGTATTCTGGATCCAAGAGCCCTGAGCCCTCTTGTGGCAGCCAGTCACCAGCCTCAGTTAATGAAACCCCCAGCAGCCAGCTCTCCACTCCTAAATCAAGGATATCCTCCAGTTCCTCTCCAACTATCCCGGGAAGTTTCAGAGGATTAAAGCAGATTTCCACACATGGCAGACCTTCTTCCAACATAAAAGGTGGATCTGAACTTGACTGTTACCTGAGTCCCAAAGGCGTGAATGGAAACAGGTGCATTGAATCATCAGTTCTTCTCAGGAAATACAAAATTAGAAAGGTTATTGGCAATGGCAATTTTGCAGTAGTCAAAGAGTGCGTGGACAGGTCCACCAGAAAGGAGTTTGCCCTAAAGGTGATACACAAAGCCAAATGTTGTGGAAAGAAACACCTGGTCGAGAATGAAGTGTCCATCCTGTGCCAAGTGAAATACTCGGACATCAGCATGATGGTAGAGGAGATGGAAGTGGCCAGCGAGCTCTTCCTAGTAATGGACTTGGTTGAAGGTGGAGACCTCTTCGATGCGATTACCTCTTCAACCAAGGACACCAAGCGAGATGGCAGCGCCCTGGTGTACAACCCGGCCAACCCTCCCAGGGACCTCCATGCCTCCACATGGTACACAGGGACATCAAGCCAGAGAACCTCTTGGTGTGAGAGCATCCTGATGCAACCAAGTCCTTGAAACGGGGAGGCTCCGGGCTGGCTGCTGTGTTGGAAGGCCACACCAACTTACCTAGCTCCAGAAATCATTGCTGCAACCGGCTATAGCCTGAAGGTAGTCATTTGGGCGGCAGGCGTGATCACGCACATATCTCTGTGGAGTTCCATGGTTCTGAAGTGAGAACAATCTCCAGGAAGACCTCTTTGATCAGACCTTGGCCTGGAAGCACGAGTTCCCAGGCCCCTTACTGGGAAAGCGTCAAGGATTCCACAAAGGAGTGAATCAGCCAGATGCTTCAGATCAGCTTCGGGACAAAGCCTGAGTCACCCCTGGGTGTCAGATGATGCCTCCCAGGAGAATAGTATCCAGGCTGAAGAAGCAGGTAACCTCAAACAGCACTTTAATAACCCGCTTCCCAAACAGAACAGCACCACCACCAGGGTCTCCTAGATAAGCAGGGGCAAGTCTGCAGCACTCAGGTCAGCAGCTGACCCCTGACCCGAGATGGAGCCCACCTGTCCATTTCCTTCCTCCGCCCAGGAGCCCCTGTGTGCGGGGCGGTAGCCTTGGCCCCCGACATCCCAGAATCTCCTCCCCTCGCCCCCCATCCTCAACCCCCGATGCTCTCCTGCTGCCCTAGGCTGTGAGCACACAGGGACCAGGTGTCTCCACCAGGACTGACCCCCAGGCCTGTGCCTCCCTGTGCTGACTGCTCACCACTGGCTGTGGGCTCCCACCGGCTCTGTCCTCTGGGCCTGGGGTGGCATATGCAGTGTCAGGTTTGGGGACATATTCAGAGCCGCTTGTTTTCAAAGGCCAGAGTTTCCATTCAATGGATGTTTTACAGCGTCACCAGGAAAATGTGCAACCTTTCCCAGCCTTTAATGCATTTTAATAGGAACACTTTGGGTGAGCCAAGACCTTTCTTTCCTCTATTTAAGTAACTCAGAGTGTCTTTTTTCTTACCGAGAAGTTAGAACTGCATCTGTCCCTGGGTGGGTGTCCTATAGGAGGAGGCGTGGCGCCTTCCCTGCAGCCAGGTTGGAGGACTGGCTTTCACATGAAAGAAAGAGCACCTGAGAAGACAGTGTGCCATCGGTCACAAACCCAACCCATTATCCAAGAGGTGCCCCGTTCAATTCCTGGTCAGGGCACATGCCTGGGTTTCAGAATCAATTCCCAGTAGTAGGGGATGAGCAGGAGACAGCCAACGGATGTCTCTCTCTAACTGATGTTTCCATCTCTCTATCCCTCTATCTTCCTCTCTCTCTAAAAAAAAAATCAATAAAAACATATTTTAAAAAATATACTGTAATAGATTTTTTTATTTAATCTTTAAAAACTGAACTTTTTGTGAGTAAAATTGAAGTAAAAATGTGTCTTCTATTTTGAACTTAATGTAGTGTTTATAAGAATGCTATAGTAATCTGTACAATTACTCAGCAATTACTAAAAGAATTAAACATAGTTGTATAATTCTATACATTATTTAATCAAATAATTGCAAATTTAAAGAGATGTCAAACTGTTCAAAATGCATAGATCAGACCATCAAACCTCAGAGGGAAGGTAGGGGAGGGTGGGGTTAAGGGGGAGAGATCAACCAAAGGATTTATACGCATGCATATAAGCCTAACCAATGGACACAGACAACAGGGGGCTGAGGGCATGAGTGTGGGGGGGTATTGAGGGGGCAATGGGGGGATAGGGACACATGTAATACCTTAATCAATAAAGAAATTTAAAAAAGAAAAGGCTCAAAAAAATGCCTAATGTCGACATCAAAACTAACGAAACCTTAGAGAATAGATCAAATAGATCACAGACCAAAAAAAAACTAGTGGATAAGGAAGACAGACAACCCTGAAGAAAAAGATGACTGCAAAAAGAGATGAAGAATATACACAAATTTCTCTGAAAATTTCCTGTATTAACCAGATTATCTCTGCTGCCCATATTTCTGTACTTGGCTTTTTGCAGGATGATGGGACATTAATGAGTTTTAGCACTGCTCATTTTAAGCAGTCTTACTTCCTAAATTCCTTTTGGGTAAGAGCTAGAGTTCATCCTATATAATAAAAGACTAATATGCAAATCGACAGAACACTGGAATGACCAATCACTATGATATGCACTGACCACCAGGAGGCATATGCTCAATGCAGGAGCTGTCCCCTGGTGGTCAGTGTGCTCCCACAGTGGGAGCGCTGCTCAGCCAGAAGCTGAGCTAATGGCTGGCTACCGCAGCGGTGGTCGCAGGAGCCTCTCTTACCTCTGCAGTAGCGCTAAGGATGTCCCTTGGGGAGCAGGCCTAAGCCATCAGTTGGATATCCCCCAAGGGCTCCCGAACTGCAAAAGGACACAGGCTGGGCTGAGGGAACCCCCAGGTGCATGAATTTTATGCACCAGGCCTGTAGTCCATACATAATCAAATAGCAGGAATTATCCTGAATAGTCCATAAGCAGTAATCAATGTAGGTGGCGCACATTTTAGGAAATGGCCACATCTGTAAACATGTCCTCTTTTCCTATAGCACTCCCTTTTAGTTCAATTTGATACAAACACCCCTTTCATGCTCAGAATAGAACAATGTCCCATTACTTCAGCCTTTTTATGACCATTACCAAATTATAGGGAAAGAAACAACTTTGACAGAATTTGCTTATACATTCTGAAATTCTATGGTGCTTACTCAAAGCAATCAATCATTAGATTCATTAAGTGTGGTTATCTAAGAATAGGATTATTAGTTAAACTTACAATTAAGCTTTTGGATAAGTAAAGTATGTGAATGTGTTCGTCTCCTGTTGCTGCATAAAATATTGCTTACAACAACATGCATTGCTTATCTTCACAGTTTCTGTGGGTCAGGAGCCCAGGCAAGATGAAACCAGGTCCTTTGCTCAGCATCTCATAAGGCTGCATTCAAGGTGTTGAGTGAGATTGTGGTCTCTGCTAGAGGCTCACCAGGGGAAGAATCCACCTTCAATCAGATGTTGGCAAAATTCCCTTACTTGATGTTGCTCAGGCAGAGGACCCTGATTTCTCGAAGACTGTTGACTTGGAGGACACCCTCCACTCCCAGAGGCTGCCTGCAGATCCTTGCCACATGGGCTTTCCAACATGGCCATTGACTTCATCAAGCTGGCCAGCAAGGAGAGTATTTAGAGCAAATTGGAGGCTTATATAACATAATGTAATTATGAGAGTAATATCTCATTACCTTTACTGTATTCAATTGGTGAGAAGGAAATCATAGGTCTCATTTTCACTCAAGGGGAGAGTATTAGCCAAGGCTGTGAACGCCAGGAAACTTAAATCATGGAGGTCTTTCTGCACAGTAGATACTCAATATTAAGATCTTTTGAAAGGATGTATATTTCTCTCAGGAGTTAAGTAGGGAGAGCTGATGGCCATGGAAACCAAGCAGCAATGATTATTCTGCGCTAATGCTCTCTTACACCTTTGTGGTCTGTTTTCCCACAATTTAATATGGCAAGGATTCACCTCCTCAGGCACCAGGACATGCAAATGCAGCAGCAACAGCAACCAAGCCAAACAGTCTCTGGAGGGCATCTCAGCAGATACCCAGTCATCTCAGAGAAGGACCTAAGAGGCCTCCCTCCTCTCTGCACTTGAAAGTGCACATGTAGCAGAATCCTTTGTCTAACAATTCAAGTCTGCTTTTATCTGACTTCACAAAACAATCAGCTAAGTATAAGAAATTCACCCACTGCTTGTGCATACTCTAGACTTATTATGGCATCCATGTCATTTTATTTTACCTTCTTTTTCTCCAAAATCACATTTCTTTCTGATCTTTTCATGGAAAATTTCCATATAAGAGCTCCATGACACGCTTTACATGGATCCGGCTCCAACCTTGTTTTATGTCCTTGAAAACATCCTCAAGTGCCAAGTAACCCAACAATCAGAAGTTGGGAAAGACTATCGTCCCAACCACACTGAAATTGCTAATAAAAAGAGAAATGACTTGACTGGCTGAAAGTGTCTGAGACTTCTGGGTGTCACCATTATGTGGCTGTGCTTCAGCGCTCTGAAATAATGGCACTTTAATCTCAGGTCCACCCATCACTGTCTGAAGAAGGAAAAAAATGCTGAAGCCATAAAATACGGAGGGAAGGTGAGAGTACTGCCTCATTAACTATAAAGTATAGTTTTATTTTAAAGCTGCAATAGAATTCTTTTGCTTTCTAGTACTAAGAGTTATTTAGCCTTATATGCTCAAACTTTCACTTCATGGCTTAATGTGAGAAAATCTCATTTTGCTTTGAAATTCCAGTTTTTGTAAAACTTTTTCACGGTAAACAATGGGTTTTCTTACTCCTGCTGAAATGCACTTTATTGTCTATAATAGTGACTCAGCAGGGTCCTGGTGCTCTGCAGAGAGAAATGTGCATGAGGCAGCAGCCTGTAGCCCAGGACATATTGGTTAAAGTCTGAATAGGAAACGCCCTGAGGCATATAATGGGTCTGAAATGAAATAATTAGATATTATAATACACATATGCTTTGTGTTTACTTGACTCCTTGGCACAATTGACAAACTTCTTCTAAAACAACAACAACAACAACACAACACACACACACACACACACACACAGACAAATAAAAATCCCTCTTGTTTATTCTGGAACACTATAGGTACTTATACCATCCTATTGGACTTAATGGTACTCTCTTTTTAAAAACCTATCTCTCATCCCTAAAATTCTTTCAGGTCTTTACCAGCATTTAAAGCCTGGCTTTTCTATAGTATAGAAGCTATGCAAACCAGTCTATATATTTCACCTCAGTGAGCCTCAGTTGCCCCATTTATAAATTGGGGCTAATGATAACATCCACTTATATTGTGATGATTACGTTGACAGCACACATAAAGCACAATCCTAGACAATGTTTATCATTGGTATCATAGGCCTCCATATTCCCTTCTTTCCATGGGTTATCAGCCTCAGAGACCTCATCTCCCTGTAGCTTTAACAATCACTGCGTTTAGATTTTGCCCAAATTGAAATAATCAATTTCAGTATCTCAGGCACCATTCCTGTGTCTTCAACTTCATGATGGGCATTTCTCTCTGATAGTTCATCTGCCCCTCAAAGCAGTGTGTCTGAAATCAATTTTAATTCTATTTTCCTTGAAAAAAAATAGACTCTGGAAAAACATTTGGCAGTTCCTCCAGGAATTCAACCTAAAGTTACTGTATGATCCAGCAATTCTGCTCCCTAGTATACAGTCAAAAGAGTTGAAAACAAATATCCACACAGAAACTTGTTTGTGAATGTTCTTAACAGTATTACTCATAATAACCAAAGAGTAATACAACCCAATGTTCATCAGCTGATGAATGGATAAACAAAATGTGATATATCCATACAAGAGAACATTGTTTGGCAATAAAAAGAAATGAAGTACAGACACATGCTGCAACATGGATGAGCATGCTAAGTAAAAGAAGGCAGACACAATGTTCATATATTGTATGATTCCATTTATATAAAATGTCCAGAAGAGGCAAATCCACAGCAACAGAAAGTAGATTAGTGGCTGTTGGGGCCTGGAGGGGATGGAGGAATCAGGAGGTGACAGAAAATGGGTGCAAGGTTTCTTTGGGGGATGATGAAAATGTCCTGGGATTAGTGTTGATAGTTGCACAGCATTAGGAACATGCTAAAAAACCACTGAAATGTATACTTTAAAAAAAGATAAAATGATGATTTTTATTTTATGTGAATGTGATGTCAATTTTAAAAGAAGAAAAAGCAACCTCTGTAGGCAGAGCAGTGACACTAGCTGGAAGCAAAGGGGACTGGGCCAGCGATGCAGAAAGGGATCTTTGATCTCCAGCAAACCAAGGGACTCATTAAGGGCACCAGAACAAGGTCCTGAGGGGATGTCACTATGCTCTCTTCTAATCTGACTCCCTGAGGCTCAACCAAATGGGTCATTTATGCAGCTCTGCTGGAATATATTCAAATCCATACCTAATGACCAAAAAAGAAGCGAAGATTGAAGGGTGAAAATAGCCTAAGAAAGGGCTTGAAATAGAAAAGAAGCTCCGCAGAGACACATTTGTTATATTCATTATTGCCAGGTTCAACGGGAAGGGCGATGAATCATTTGCTCTGAATACATTTAATATTTCCCGTGTACTGTCTGTTGATGCCATTCTCTTTCTCCCTGCTTCTTTCCTCTTTAATCACAAGTTTTACCATGAAGACAAATAGGAGTTCTGGAACGTTGCAAATTTTATAAATAAAGCAAAATCCAGTCCCTTCCAGGGACTCGGCTGGAAGTCAGGGTCTTTGATGGTAACCTGTCAGAGGACCTGGTTTAAGGTGATGAGAATATTTTGAGGAGCTTTTAAGATGTGTTATACCTGCCTTTTTCAAAACTGTATTAATCTTCTGGTTTTGGAAACGTTCCCATGAAAAGGACTTTGGAGAAAAACATTCCCATATTGTACCCCTCCCCCGCCCCCCATTCTCTCCGACTGTGGAATAGATCTTAATAGACTCCAGGAATCCATGTGTTCCCACAGATGGCTGTTGAAAAATGAATCATGCTTATCCATTTAAGAAAACAGAAAGAAAAGAACAAGGAATACAGAACTTTGTGATGTAGCCAAGTCGTGCTCAGGGTCTCATGAGTGGCCAAAGTCAAATAATCGGAGGTTAGTTTGCTCCTCCCAAATTCTTCTCTCCCCAGCCTCGATTTTTATAACAGTGTTTCCAAAAGATCAGCCACTACCCTCTAACCTCTGTTGTGCATCACATGACCTGGAAATGATTAGGAAAAGCTGATGCACCCTACCTGGTTGTATTAGTTTGCTAGTGTGGCCATGACAAAGCACCACAAACTGAGCAGCTTGAACAGAAATGTACTGCCTCACAGTTCTAAAGGTTAGAAGTTTAAGATCAGGGTGTCTGCAGAGTTGATTCCTACTGAGGGCTGTGAGGAAAGAGTCTGTTTCAGGACCTTCTCCCTGGCTTGTATATGGCCATCTTCTCCCTGTGTCTCTTTGAATCATCGTCCCTCTCTTTGTGTCTGTGTTTGTGTCCAAATTTCCCCCTTTTCATGATAGTATTGTATTAGAGCTGACCCTTAATGGTCACATTTTAACTTGATTACCTCTATGAAGACCCTATCTCCAAATAAGGTCACATTCTGAGGTACTGGGAGTTAGGACTCCAACATACCTTTTTTTTTCTTCTATATCTTTCCATATCATTAAAATGGGAAAACACAATTCTCAGCCTGCAGCAAATTCTCAAAAAAATCTTTGATTGGTTTTGCATCAAATTTATTGCTGAATTTTATCCAACGTATCTTTTGAGGTCATTAAATTGGCTTATGCAACTTAATGAAGAGTTGAAGGGCCCTTTCTCTTACCATCTAGGAAACCCTCTGTTGGAGTTGGACGTAAGGAAGTTTGGTTCTGGGCCAACCAGGAGGGAGTGGGACTAGGAACTACACAGGGCAGTTCAAGAAGAAGGGTGTGCAAAGAACAGGGATAGAAAGATGTGTGGAATTCCCAAGAATCCTGAGGACAGAGCTGCAGTCTGGAGTCCAGCCAAGCTAACTTACACAGGCAAAGGTCAGTGGCTACGTGCGTAGCATACATCATAGATGGTCAGCAAGAATCTATTTAAGTGAAAAGAAATGCAGACCAAGCTGGGCGTGAACACAACATAAATACAAGATGGGATTATATCAGCTAGGAAGTCTCAGTTGTAAACAACAGAAAATGACTCTGCCTGATTTAAACGGAAAACAAATTCATTAGGAGAATATTTGGATTACGAGGAAACTTTTAGGTATGAAGGTTCACTACCTTGCCTGTGGTAGTAATTTTACAGATGTATACATTTGTCAAAATTTATCAATATAAATTTTAATATGTATTTTATTGTATGTCACTTGTACCTCAATAAAACTGTGTTTTAAAAGAGGATATTGAAAATTTCTACACACTGATACCAGGAATGTAATACTGGTATTGTCACTTTGGTAAAAAATTTGGCATTCTCTATGAAAATGGGACAAATGCATATCCTAGGACCCACCATTTTATTCCTAAGTGCCCAATAGAAATGCCCCCAAATCTTCACCAAAAAAATAAAATAAAATACAAGAATGTTCACAGAAGGACTATTTATATTAATAAAGAGTAAACTACCCAAATGCCCATCCATGTGAAGAAAGGGTTAACTCCGCAAGCCTGGGCTACTGAACCCTGCCCATTCCCAATGTCTTCAGGACTAGTCCTTGGCATAGATCCTGGAAGAGGATCTCTGAGCCCTTGGGATATCCTTCCTGGAAAGAGTGTTTTTGTATCCTAAAGCCATGGACTATGCCAGTTAGCTTAAGCTAGTAATGCCATTTATGTGATTGCCAGTTTCTGTAAGCTTGAGCCTTTGAGCCTCATGTGTCAGTTTGACCTATGAGGGTGTGGAGATTGAGTAGCTGAGGTCATTCATATGGGCACACGCAGTACCCACATGAATAACCTCAAAAAAGAAAAAGAAAGTAAAACAAACAAAAAAAAGCAAACACATCCAGGACACCAAGGCTTGCATGGGCTGCCCTGATTGAGAACACTTTGCACACACTGTCATACATACTTACGGGGAAATTGCGCACCCTCCATGCAACTCCACTGGGAGAAGACAACTAGATGCTTGTGCCTAGTTTCCTTTGGACTCAGGCCTATGCAACTTTTCTCTTTGTTGATTTCAATCTGTATCCTTTCATTATAATAAAGTTTAACCATACGACAGCTTTTCCGAGTTCTGTGAGTCTTTCTTGCAAATCACTGAACTTGAGTGTGGTCTTGGTGACCTCTGATACAAATGACTAAATACAGGATAGTAATTTACAAAATGCAATGCTTTACTTTCCTGTTAGAATAGACAAGCTACCACTACACAAAACCATAAGGATGAATCTCACAAACACAATGTTAGAAATATATAAAGGATATGTAGTATGATTAGATTTGTGTAAGTTTCACAAAAGCAGATACAAGTAATCTATGATGTTAGGAGTCATAACCTATAATGAGGAGAATAATCAATTAACTGAAACTAACTCAGAATTGACATTGATTATTAAAATTAGAAGCTGAGAACAGGAAAATAATTATTATAACTGTATTCCATGTTTTCAAAATGTTAGAGACATGGAAAATATAAAAAATATAATAAAAGATCTAAGTAGAACCCCTAGAGAGAAAAACTATAATAACTGAGATGAAAAATACACTGGATGAGATTAATGGCAGATTAGCCATGGAAAGAGAAAAGAGTAGTGAATTGAAGATATTGCAATAGAAGGCATACAAAGTAAAACACAGGAAGAAAAAAGAATAGAAAAAAAGTGAATCGATGGGCTGAGGGACAACTTCAAGTAGCCAAATGTATAATTTACTGAAGTCTCTGAAAGTGAGGGCTGTGTGAGGGGCAGAACAAATGTCCAAACTATGGAAACTATAAACCTAAGATCCAAGAGAATGAAATTACACAGGAAACATGAAGTAAACACCACCACGACACATCATCTAGTTGCTCATAACTAGTGATAAGAAGAAGAGCCTTAAATCACTTGGAGTGGTAGGAGAGTGTGTCAGAGTCACCCGACAGATCTGGAAGTGTGTTCTGGAAATTGTAATGTTTTATTATCTTTTTTAAAACCGTACACACTCTAGCAAGAATTGATTAAAAGTGAAAGAGCCTGGAAGAAAAAAAAAGTTAGGAGGGTTTCACAGTAATCCAGTGAGTTCAGTGAATCTGAAATAGGGTTGTAAAGAAGAGATGAAAAATAGGAGATATTTAGGAAATAAATTGACAGTACTTGGAGACTATGATGGTTAAAAAAAAAATAGTTCTTGCAGGGAACTGGTAGATTGTGTCAAAATTCATTGGGCAAAGGAGGAATATGATTTAATTTTAGCCATTCTGAATATGAGGTACATAAAGGCTCTCCATTTAAACCTGGGAAAGATGTCTGGCATATAGATATAGGTTTGGGAATAATCAACACATAATCTGAATTATGTCCCCCCAGTCTTCTTGTGACATTCTTACCTTTAATATACAAATACAATGACCTGAATTTTAATTCCATGCATGCAAATGCAAGAAGTCTGGCCCCACCAAACATTCTGAGAGCAGAGTAGGGAAAGGACCTAGGACCCAGATCTTTGAGGAGTGGCACTAGCCAGGGAGTGCTCTTGTCTCTAGACTCAGAGGAGGGTCCTGGGGCTGGGATTCAGACCTTTGAGGAGAGGGCGCTGCCTGGCTGTGCTGATACTCTGGGAGGTGCAATGACTGGTGTGAGAGTGTTGGGGAAGGTACAAGCTGGATTCAGATTCTTTTTTAGAAATAAACTGCTGCTAAGAAGCATTGCTAGTGTGACCCTCAAGAACAGGAAGCAAAACCGAAAGGAGCAAATCCCTTTTTATTCCTTCAAACTTGCAGTCAACCCTCCTTTGGCAAAGCCTCATGGGGAGCAGCTGCCTAAGAGGAAGAAGAGTGGTTTATAGAATCTCAGCCTCACTAAGTGGAGCATAGAATAATGTGGATGGAGCTGAGAGACAATTACTTAATAGCTGGCCTGCTTTGCCTGGGGGAAAATGGGATAGGTACCTTCTTCTTCTTCTTCTTGTGGCTCTAATCAGGAATTGTGGTTCCAAGGCATGAATGCGTAGATTTATGCTTGTGATCTCGCGGAGCTGGTTGTGTTTTCAGAAGGGAAGACAGATCATGACTTCTGTCACCAGCAACCTCTCTTCTTCTAGAGACAAGGTGAACTCTGCATTTGAGAATAGAGAGGGAGAGAGAATCTGAACTAGGACAATTCTGAAAAGCTGTTGTCCAGTAAACTTGTTTGTAAATGTGTTCTTTATCTCTTACATGTTGAAAGCTGGTAAAATGAAATTCGTCACTCAGATGTCACAGCCAGTTAGATACATATTAAATTTCAAATGGTAGTCTTAGGCCTTGCTATATCCACCTCCACCCATAGCAAGAAATCCAGGCACAGAAGGGAATTGAGCAGCTCCCGCAATGTCAAGCTGCCAAGTGAAGGGACCAGTTAGAAGGCTGCCTCTTTGCAAAACAGAAGAGGTCAGCTAGCTCCTAATAAGGAGGCAATTGGAAGAAACAATGTAGATGGAAGCTGAGAGATGAGCACCGGCTCTTAAGGGTGAGGAAAAGGTTGAGGTCAGTTTCAGGATGTACCTGGTAGGAAGCCACCAAAGAAACTTGGGACGGAAATTCTTAGAAAAGAGAAAAACCTTGACATGGACTTAGAAAACCACTAGTTTATGAATTTACAGCTACACGAAGTAAAACGACTCAACCCATGCTGCCATTTTGAGTGACTTTTACAATTCTACAGAACAGTAGCAATAACAGTACTTCTGTTGCCTATCTGCCTCTTCGACCTTACGTGCTTTTTGAGCTTGACAAGGCTAGAGTTTAAAACATTGCTTCCATCATGGAGCATCTCAGAATCATAGGATGTCAGATCTAGACAGGACCTTGAAGCAAGAAAAATCATAAAGAGCTAAAGGGAAATCTGTAGCAATAAAAATTTTATAACTATAAGCAAAGGCCTCTGGGGAGATAGAGTTCTATCTGTCTGAACACTAATATTGAGGAAGGAGAGAGAACACTAAAGTTAAGGAAGGAAGGTATGGTCCAAAGAAATAACTTAAAAATAAATAAAAATCTTAAATAAAGCAACTGTGGATTAGGATGAGAATTACATTTTATTCATTTGGATGAGGTTTTTACACCATTAAATAACAGAGATCTTTCATCTAGGAAACCCAAGCATTTATAAATAAATTCTGAGTAGACAATGTTTTTCAAAATGTTATAGAGGATGTGAATTCTCACATATAGGAAAGATAAAACAATTTAGGTACAAAGAAGTATTGTTCTAGTTACACTTATTGAGCCTCAAAATGTGCTAAGATCTTCAAATGTCTGCTCTCTATTTCCATCCTAAGTCAACTTAACCCATTGTTACAGGCTGAATTGAATGTGTATGTCCCTTCTCCTCCCCCAAATTCATATGCTGAAGCCATAACCTCAGAAAGGAGCCTCTAAGAAAATATTAAGGTTCAATGAGGTCTGAAGAGTAGAGCCTAATCCAATAGGATTAGTGTCCTTTTAAGAAGAGACATCAGAGCATTCTCAGTCTCTCTCTCTTCTTTCTGTCTTTGTGCATATCCACCAGGGAAAGGCCATGTGAGGACACAGTGAGAAGTTGGCTGTCTACAAGCCAGGAAGGGAGTCCTTACCAGAAACCAATTTTTCTGATCCTTGATCTTGGATTTCTCAACCTCCAAAACTGTGAGAAAATAAATTTCTGTAACTAAGCCACATAGTCTGTGGTACTTTGTTACAGCACCCAAACTGACTACAACAGCCACCAAATCATATACGTTGTTATACAGTACACTGCTCATAGGTGAACCACTGCATAAATTCTCCAGTGATAACTGAGAAGTAGCATTGGTTGACCATGTGTTACTCTCTTTCACAAAGCTGTTTTATTTATGATCTAATCTAAAAAAGAGTAAAATGCAAATTAGCCACCTCTCTGAGACAACTAAGCCACGCCCACCGGCCAAGCCATGCCCCCAACCAATCAGAGCAGCTGTATGCAAATTAACCCAGCCAAGATGGAGGCTGGCAGTCACAGAGCTAGAGCAAATAGGAGGCTTCTGTTGCAACTGCCTGCCTAGGCTGGCTGGGCCTCTGCTCACGGCAACAATGTTTCAATTATAGAAGCCACAGAGCTGAAGCAAACAGGAGGCTTCGTTACCTGCCTAGGCCTCTGCTCAAGGAAACAAAGTTTCAATTATAGAAGATAAATAAAGCCCAGAAACCTGATTCCAGCCAGCCTCGCTGGGACGTTGGGTCAATGGGAGCTGTGGGCAGCCTGAAAATGGCCCTTAGCCCCTCACCCAGGCTGCCCAGGCACCCCAGTAGAGACCTGAACCCTGAAAGGACTGTGGGCAGCCTGAAACAGAATTCAGCCCCTCACCCAGGCTGGCCAGCATGGCAGCAGGTGGATATCCCCTGAGGGGTCCCAGACTGTGAGAGGGCACAGGCCGGGCTGAGGGACCACCCCTCTGCCCCCCGATTTGTGCACCGGGCCCCTAGTCTTTAAATAAAAGTTTTTATGGCATTAAATTCCACACTGAGAAATGGTAGCATCAAGTAAATAGCTATAATGGGATTGGTTTGAGCCCTAGAGTTATATTAAAGACTGGGAGTGCATAAGAAGGAAAAGGTGACTGCCATCATTTGGGAGCATGTACTAGGAGGATGGGGAAGACCCTGATCACATTGCTGTTACTTCAACCACCATAATCCAGACCTAAAATAGCTCACTTGTCACAGGACTTTAAATAGAAAGGATGAAAACATAAGTGTTGATTGGCATGCTCTTCAACTTAGTTTTATAGGCACATATACTAGGTACTTACTGTGCATCAGGCCTTCTGCTTGGAGATGGAGGGGGGTATAAAATAGCTATGGAGGCAGTACTTTCCTTAAAAGTTTGGGATTTGGAGTTAAATAGAACTGGGTTGAAATTGTAAGTAACCAACTTACATGCTATGTGTCCTCAGGCAGATAGCTTAATTTTTTTGAGCCTTATTCCTACTTTACAGGGTACTTAGAAGATACTGCAAGTGAAACTCACAGAACAGTGTTTGACGCATCGTAAGTCATTATCAGACTGCTGTTAATAATGTCAAATATGAATAATTAATATTTTAAAAACATTCATTATTTGAGCCCTATGGGCTTGTGATCTAAATTGAAACTAGAAGTTGATCTTTATAAAGGGAATATTGTTATAATAGAGGTTCAAATAAAATACAATGGGAGATATCTGTTTTTATGAAAACGAAGAGATTGGAAAAAGTTTTACAAAGAATCTAACACTTGAACTACTGACGAATTTCAGAGGGAAGGGGGTGGATGGGTGGGAAGAGATTAACCAAAGAACTTATATGCATATCCCATAGACACAGACAATAGTGCAGTGAAGGTCTTGGTGGGGATGTGGACGGGACAAAGGGGATCAATGTAAGGAAGTGAGGACATCTGTAATACTTTCAACAATAAAGATAAAAATTTAAAAAAAAGAAAGTTAATTTCTAAATAGTGGATTGTCTTCCAAGTACTCTATATGTTTGTAGCTGTGATGATAACACTGGAATGGAAAAATTCTTAAAACAGATCTACATTTTTTATGGTCTACATTGGGTTCCCTCTCCCCTTCCAATTCATATGTGGAAGTCCAAACCCCACCCCTCAGAATGTATTTAGAGATAAGGGTTTTAAATAGGTAGTTAAGCTATAATGAGATCATAGGATAGGCCCTAATGCAACATGACTGGTATCCTTATAAAAGATCACATGGGAGCCCTAACCGGTTTGGCTCAGTGGATAGAGCGTTGGCCTGCAGACTCAAGGGTCTCGGGTTCGATCCCGGCCAAGGACATGTGCCTTGGTTACCAGCACATCCCTAGTGGGTAGTGTGCAGGACGCAGCTGGTTGATGTTTCTCTATCATCGATGTTTCTGACTCTTTATCCCTCTCTCTTCCTCTCTGTGAAGAATCAATAAAATATATTTTTTTAAAAAAAGATCACATGGGAAAGGCCACATCAAGATACAGGGAGAGATGGCCATCTACCAGCCCAAGAGCAAGGTCTCAAAATAAATCAACCCTGTTGACATATTCACCCTGCAATTCCAGCCTGTGAGAAAATAAATTCCTGTTGTTTAAGACACCCAGTCTGTGACACTTTGTTATGGCAGCCTTAGCAAACTAACAAACAAGTATATACTAGAACTGGTTGTATGATAAATGTAGAATTATAATTCCACAGAGAAAAAATAAATGGTGTTATGAAAATCACATTTCCTTTTGTGAGAAAATAGAGTAGATGTCTACCACATCCTATATATAAAAATAACATTTAAATGGTATTAAATATCTAAATGTAACAAATAAAGCACATTAGAAAATATATTGAAATATTCTTATAACTTTAAGGCCAGGGAAGTCTTGTTAAGCAAGTCGGAAAACCCAGAACTCAAAACATTGATAGAAATTAAGTGCATTACAGGGTGGTGGGAGGCCTGCGGTGGAGAGAATAACTTTAAGCCAGCTACTCAAGGCTTCCACGAGTGAAGAACCTTCAGGAAGCTCTAAACTGCCAAGCCCAGAGAGAACGAGACCATCTTACAGCAGCACCAGCCAAGTAAGAACTTTCTGTCCTCATTCCCTCTCCTCCTACCCCTGCCTTTGCCATAACGGATTTAGAAATCTTTGGGCAGCAAGCTAGGGAGGAGGAGGAGGAGGAATGGTAGACTGGGAAGGCAAGCAAGAGGGGCGCTCCTCACTCTTCTCCTGCAAGTGGTCGGCTAGCAAGTGTCAGCGGGAGGGAAGGGAGAAGGCGGATGGGTATGGCAGGATGAACGCTTTTATTTTCTGAAGCCAGGCAATATTTCGTTGAGACTGTGTTTATGACTTAAAGTTACTGTGGAATTTTCTAAGTCCTTTGAACAACTATAAATGTCATGGGAACTGCCTAAGAGTTTACTTCTGTAGAGGAAGGTACACAGGACACACACACACACACACACACACACACTTCACAGGTCACACTTAAAGAAACAGGAGCAGTAAAAAAAATAATGCTTCTTTTTATATTGCCCTATGAGTTCCCTGTGTTCAATAAATCAATTACACCAGAGAGGACTCAGCTAGTGAGAAAAAAGTCAGGTGGGGGGGAGGCCTATTCTAGATAGAATAGTACAGAAAACTTTCCTAAAGAGGTATTTAAGCTGAAACGTAAAAAATGAAAAAAAGAGGCAGCCACACACAGGGAGGAATGGTCTTCATCTTGTGTCCTCTCAGATAGCAATCAATTCATTTTAAAAATGGGGGAAAGCACAAGCGCAAAGAACCAAAGCAGCAGGAGCAAAGATCAACTCCGATCTCCTTGTGTGAGGAAATTTCAGTCCCTTCCTTAATGGAACAGGGAGGGATCTGGTCCAAACGCTTCTTAAAGATTTTCAACCAACCTTTCTGTTTCCACACCCCTCCCCACCACTTCCAGGGTTACTTAGTCTGCCAATTCCTGAGCCTTTGGGGGGAAACTGAAGGTAAATTGGGTTTCTTCTCAGCTTTCTAAGCTGCTGCTTTAGACTTCAGCTCACTTGTTCTGCTAAGTCAGGCACCACTTGTTCTTCTGTGCCCCAACTTTCAAATACTACTTGTGCTATATGTTAGAAATAAAACGATAACCAAAATAGATGTGCTTTCTGCCCTCACAGAGCTGTTTTAGTGGAGAGGACCAATAAACAAACAAACAAATAAAACTAATGAATAGAAAACTAGCAAACTATGACGAATGTTATAGGGGAAACTCATGCATTAGGACATTAAAAACTGAAGCTTCTCTTTGAGGCATAGTGTTGGTTTTTGCATTCCAAAGAGGTGCTGGACTCTTGCTAATCCAAGTGGAGTGCATGGAACATCAGCATCACCTTGAACTTGTCAGAAATGCAAGTGATTTACATGCACATGAAAGGTCGAGCAGCACTGTACCAGAATCATACAAAAAGTTTCAAAGTCTTTAACCCCAAACATGTTTGACAACCCTCTTGAAACTCTTAGTCACATATGACTTGTTAAAGACATTGTAAAGAAGATCAAAGGTGTTTAATTCCAAGACCCAGATGTGGAACCTGAGGCAGGAATATTGTCAAAGGGGCCTACCCAGAGGGCAGTTGGCAAGGTAAGGGACCCACAGTAAGGGCTCTGAGTTGTACTGAAGACAGAAGGGCAGTGGACAGCTGAAAGGGGGTCCTGGGAGCGGCCGTTGAAGAGCCTCCCAAGAATTACAAATAGTGCACCTGGGAGGGCAGCTCTTGACCACAATGTGAAGGAACAGAGAGCAGTGAGTTAAACCAAGAACAATCCTGGAAGATGCTTTGGGCCTCGAGAACTTCAAGCATCACTTGTGGGAACACAGTGACATGCCAGGTGACAACAGCAGTGACAGATGGACAGGGTCAGGGGACCAGAACAGGTGCAGGGAACAGTGGACACTACCAGGCAGCCTGCCAGGATTTACTTGAACCTATACAACAGGTACATCCAAAAGCTCTCAGAAATACTTGGGTGGCAGTTTGTAGCAGCAGGAGGTCCTACATGGACAAATGAAGACATAAATCAGTGCAATTTGGCCTGTTACTGTTATTATATGTCTGGTCTCAGAGGCCAACAGGATCTGAGAAAACTCAAGGTAGCACATATTCAAATGCTACAGTACTTGTATCATTATTCATTCATTCATTAAAAATCTATTGAGCACCTGTGAGGCATGATGTAGCAATGGGCAAGACACAGCCTCTGCCCTGAAGAGGGTAATGAGCAATGTCCCAGCAAGGGGCTACAGACAAGAAACAGCCACTCTTGTAGAGGTAAGTGGTAAGATCAAGTTATGTGAGGGGAGCCATGAGTGTGCGTCGACTCCTGAATTCATTCCTAGGCTGTGGCTCTCAAACTTTCATGTGCATATACTAGTAAATCACCTGGATATCTTGTCAAAATGCATATTCTGATTCAGGAGATCTAGGGTGGGGCCTTCTGCATCCCTAATGAGTGCCCAGGATCAGGTGATGCTAATGATGCTGGTCCGTGGACCACACAATTAGCAAGACTCTAAAGAACACCTTGCAAAAACAGACAAACAACCCCATGTACCTCTGACTTTGACACCCAAGATGTTCCCAGTGAAGACAAACGTACCTTCTGGTAATGATTACATGGGTTATTGTACCTATGTGTAGTCTGGGTTACACCAATATTGATGCTCTTTGGTGATTCAACCGAGGGAAGATGTATGATTTCGATGTACAGAGTAATTACATTTGGTATTTAAAAAATCAGGGATAATTATATGATGGAACATGACTTTGTAAGTCTCACTGTGACAAGCTATTTGTCTACCCACATCGTATGCACATTATCATTGTTTTAGATAACTTCAGCTGCTACCTCTAGCAGATTCTCCCCCCCTCACCCGCCCCCCCCCCTTGGTGGTTTTCATGGGATGTAGGAGTGAGAGTTGCATGAGTTACCCAGATAAACACCCCCAACCTGGGCTTTTTCACCAGAACCCAAGACAAGTATTTGAGGATCATCTGCAGTATCAACCTCTCTGGCCACTTAACTTTCTACCCAGGCGGCAGAGTGAGAGAAATGAGAAAGGGAGTTGGGCCACTTCTTTATCTCAAGGGCTATCACCTGCCAAGACAGCCCCTGCCCAATCATTCACCTGCTTTCAGTTACATCCTTAATTTTCAAACCACCAGGTACAGCAGTGGTTTTCAACCTTCTGGCCCTTTAAATACAGTTCCTCATGTTGTGACCCCCAACCATAAAATTATTTTTGTTGCTACTTCATAACTGTAATGTTGCTGCTGTGATGAATCGTAATGTAAGTGTCTGATATGCAGGATGGTCTTAGGCGACCCCTCTGAAAGGGTCGTTCGACCGCCAAAGGGGTCAAGACCCTCAGGTTGAGAACCGCTGTATTAGAGGGAAACATACTAACTTGTTCCACTCATCCCACCCTCCATCTTCTTAGTTCAGCAAAGCTATTTTACTTAAGGAAAAAAATCTTAATTTTCATACAGAATTATAGGTAGCACGACCACCAATTTGCACATTCCCTCAAGGTTGAACCACTGCTCTACCCTCCTTAGAAGAAAATACCTTTCCTCTTCTGGAAAGGGAGTAGTCCTCTCAGACAGAGCAAAACATGATTGCTGAGGAGAAGGCGAGAGAAAAACCAATCCTGAGGAGAAGGCAACACAGCACCATGGACTGGCCCCCAAAGCCATCAGAAGTAGTAAGTTTGCTGGGAGCATTTTATGTTTCCATGAAATGAATAGCTTGTTCTTAAATCCTGAGTAGCAACACAAGACTGGATAAAGAAGGCAGCGGGTCCACCCCAAACCACAGTCGCATTGAAGACAGACACGAGCAGATTGTGCTTGGGGATAGGACTGTGATTTGGGGGATTCTTGGTGCTCCCTGTTCTGGGTTTGAGATTCCTCCTTCCTCACCAGGGAAAGGAATAAGGAGCTAGAGGCAGAAGAGGGACTGTTGGGCAGAGCTGGCTATGGTTTATGGCCTTGGGCTTAAAGAAAGGATTGATCTCCCTGGAAAGTAAGAATACTGATAGCGCCTGCAACTTGATCGGAGGCACTGAGTGAGCGGGTTTGAGAGCAATCTGATATCACTAAGACCGAACTTGGTGGGAGGCCCATTTGCAGCTTGAGAGCTACAGGAGTTCCCTCTTAGGAGCGCGGCTGCAAGAAAATAGATGGACAGGGAAAACCACAACTAGTGGAGGAGAGCGAGTTAAAGGTGGGTTGGACGGAAGCTCTCCTAGAGCTCCAGCAAACAGGGCCTCCCTCCCCCAGGTGCCATCTGTGAAATCCCTCACAATCCCATCTCTACCTGCCAGCGCCCCAAACCAGTGGTCCATGAAGTGAGGTCCCCAGACCATCAGCATCAGCACCACCGTCACCAGCACCAGGGAAGTTGTTGCACCATCAAAATCTTGCTCCTCATCCCAGACCTACTGAATCAGAAACTCTAGGGAGGGGCCAGCGAGCTGTGCTTTAACGAGCCTTCCAGGTGATTCTGACGCAGGTTCAAGCTGGGCCTAAACTGTGCAGAAAAATGTTTTTCTCTAAATGGAGGGCAAGCGTCCTATGGGTGCAGCGTTACTGTTAAATCTGACATAGCAATGCTTGAAACCGGAAAGCAGAAAACTTGAGAGTTGTGTGGCTCATAGAGCAATGTGAAACATCTAAGTTGAACTGTGGCAGTCGTGGGGTCACAGGGGGACTTTGAACATGGATTTTTGGGAAAGGAAAATTGCACGATATGCAGATGTGAGATAATTACTACCTAATGCGGTGAGGGCACCAAGAAAACGTCTAATGTGCTTTAATCGGGTAAAAATGTGCAATGCTGCTGCTGCATAAATGTGTCCTGATGAGCAATGGTAAATGTTTCCTTTTCCTCTCTCTTGATTTCATTGAAAACTGTCCCTGGGAGAGCAAGAGACTGGGCCAATATCCACAGAACAAGGGGGATGAGAGTGATTTCTCAGCGGAATTCATCATAAAAAATGGTTTTTGTTTTCTGGGCTCGTTGCTTCTCCATCATTCTAACTGCTTGCCCTTCACTTGATAGCTGGGCTGGATTAATTCCCAGACAATGGAGTCATTATCCTGATGGAAACCTGAGCACTGGTTGGGAGGAGAAAGAACGGGGGATTAGTGGGGTCTTAGTTTTGCCCTCCTGCAGTTTAGAACCCTGTCAAATCAAAGTGTCCTGGAGACACATTTTCTGTTTTCTTTTCCTGTTGCGCATCCTGAATTTGCACACGTGGGTCCTATTGTCCTACTTATATCTCTTTGCATTCTCCTTTCATAGGTGTGTTTTGGCATTCATTAATGAAGTACCTACTGTATGCGGTGCACAGTGCTAAATGGCTTCAAAAACCCACACTTTGATGCCATCGTTTCCAACACTTGCAAAGGAGCAGACTGGAAACTAACTTCCTTTCGGGCACACCTCCATCACTGTTTGTTTAGGCTTTGGTTTGGCCTCTGTATGTTGTCCTTCGGGTGAAGAAATTGGGTTTCCCACATTTTAAGCTATTTGTGAGAGAGGAGGTAATTTTCAGAAATCAAAAGAAAACACAGAGAGAGAGAGATGCTTTCACTGTGGAGCCTTGATCTGTGACTTTGCTGGGTCTATGATTTCTGTTTCTTATTTTTCTACCGAATAGAGGACAAGGGGTGGCAGTGAGTTGTACAAATAGCAGGCAATCACTTCCACGCTTTACTGTGTTACTTTGCAGGGGACAGAGTAGACCTCTTATCACTTGAGCTTTTTTGGTCCTTCCAGACATACACTGTAGCCATCAGGAGACTGGCCAGCTGCCTTTCACCAAGGCAACTGAGTCAAAGTGGCAATCGAACCAGCATTCCTCCAGACTGAGATGGCAGAGATGCCCATACTGTGAACACAAAGGGCTATGCTCTCACCTGATAAACAGCATGGGTAAAACTCCCATCATACTTCTATAAGTGCTTGAGAGAAAGGAACCATTGTAACATGTCAAACAGAAACTGACAGTAGTTTTTCAAAGTTTGGGAAACAGAAAATCTATGTCTACAAATACAACCCCTTGTCAAGATCACTAGAATCATTTCACAAAGGAACCTTTGGGAGGGAGGTAAGTACTGAGTATTGGCCTTATTTATAAAGAACCCAGGATAGAGGAGAAACAAGATGGCGGCATAGGGTAGACACCGCATATGCAGCTGTGAACAACTATTTCAGAAAAACCACGAAAAGAACACACGGACACCCCTCGCACCCACAGGACGGCTGGCTGAGTGAAAATCCTACAACCAGAGAAGAGTCTGAGACTCAGAGCAGCAGCGGAAGCAAAGTACAGAGGTACGGAGGCG